>APFE031439627.1:13989-57129 GCA_000404065.3 Pinus taeda
ATTGCCTTAACGTCATTGGGGTCATGCCCAAACTCTATGATTATTTCCTCCAATGCCTTGATTCTGTTGTCCTTAGCTTGAGAGGATTCCCTCTCCAACTCAAGCTGAGCTGCAGTATTATTCAAGCTATTTTGCAGCCTATAATTGATCAAGGTCTTATCTACCAGAGTGGCATAGACCATCTCACCCGTCTGCTTGTGGAGTTCAATTTGGTCTATGGGGTGGATGTCCTTTGAAAGGACTTCTAGATTAGTCCTTATATAATCTGCACCTGTTTGAGGTTGCTGCACCGTAGGGGCAAAATGGCTCATAGTCATTTTGCCTTCTTGCACATCAAAGGCAGCCATTAGCCTTTGTTGGTTTGCAGGAGCCATATTTAACAAATGATTATAGAGTCGAATCTTGATTGGCTCACTCCTCCTTTTGGCCTCTTTAAACTGCTCCTTTATACCTGCAGCTGTGTTCTGCTGTTGTCCTGAGGAGCTGACCTCCCCAAGTGCTGCCTTATCCTGCTCCTGATGCAAGGAACTGGCAGAGGTCTCTAGGCTTTGCATTTCTTCCTCTGAGAAAGGGTTGAGCCTCTGCCTCTTATCCGGTCCTTCTGTGAGGGGGGTCTCCCTCTCTCTCTTTCTGCTGGTGTCCTCCCTTTGAGGGGTTTGGAGGACAGAGGAGTCTACCCTAGAATCCTGTCTAGGAGGCGCCATATTGGTTGTCCTTTCTTGAGTGGCTGCCTAGCCTTCTGCTCTTTGTTTTTCCTGATCCTGTTGATCAGTCTGTTGCTGTTGTTGCTGGGTTTGCTACTGATGGTCCTGTTGGCCCTGTTGGCCCTGTTGGCCCTCTGCTTCTTCCATTTCTTTGTCTTTTCCCTTGCTCTGTCCTTGATCTGAAGTCTGAGCTGCCTCTTGTTGTGTTGCAGAGGAGGAAGCAGGTGTTGTTGTGTGGGGATTTGGTAGAGCAGGCACCTGAGAAGGACATTCCAAGTCAGCCATTTTTAAAAAATGTCTTCTAGCCCTCTCAACTAGCTCTTCTTGAGATACAGGCTCTATTAATGTGTTTTTCTTCCACATTGGTTGGTTGGCATGTCTTAATATGTGGAACATGCTCTCATGCTCATAGCTGGAGAGTTTGTATCTCAGTCTCCTCAGGGATATAAAGCCGTTGGGGTCATAGGGCTTCCAAGGGAAGCTTAGTGTTAGGCCAAGGCCTTCCAATATCCTATCTGCCTCTATCCATCCTTCTCTTTTGTTTAGAACAAAATGACCCAACTGGTTTTTAACTTTGAGTTGTGCCCTCTTGCCTTTTCCTGCAAAATGGATCTGATCGGCATTGCCGAATTGTCTGAAGTACTCCAGGGCAAAGAGCCTCATGGGCAAAAATCTGGGCAGCCTGAAAGGCCGCAGCTCACACCCATATATCCTAATCACGGTGTGATGCTGGTAAAAATACCAGTCTCCTATGCTGTAGGCAGTGGACAGTTGCAGAATCCTCTGCATTTCATCAGTGAGTCTTGGAGGAGGTTCTGTCATGAACAGAGATAGGGCCGGATGAATGAACAAATCTATGAACTCACAGTATGTATAGGGTGAATATGCACGGACATGGAAGATTGAGCTCCAGTACACCACTGATCTTGGGTTTCCTGCTGCATTAGTTCTCTTGATTTCAAAAGAGAATTTCTCATGTTGGTGATACAGAATAAGATGATAAATATATGAGGTGTATCTGAACACCCTCTCTCTGGATAAGTGCAATAATTGCTCATGCATCTTGTCAGAGATATATGTGGCATAGTCATAGCAGATGGGGGCCTTACCAGGGGCAAACATTGTCATCATGACTAGCACAGTTTCCTCTATGAATTCCATTGATTTATACCTCAGTACTGAGATTATCATATAGGCTAGGTCCAGGCCAAGTTGATTTAAGTAGCCATCAAAAATGGGAGGGTGTAGTACTGTATCAGATTTCTTAATGAATAGTTGATTCAATTTCAAGATCTCTGCCTCTGTGAGTATCTTGGCCCCTTGATTGATTAGGTCCAGCAGGGTCAGTGGAATCAGTTTTCTTTGGGTTTTGAACTGGACCATATCCCTGATGGCCTGAGCGGTAGTGTAAAATACAACTTCACCTCGAGGATTCATTACAGCCCTCTGCATTGGATCATAACAACTAGCACACAAGTAGATGAGGTCAGGGAATTGCTTGACTTGGGGCATCTTAAAAGTTGGGAGGGAGGACTCCCAAATGCCTAGGATATCTGTTCCATCTCTGTGCCTAGCCCTGAGTTCATTTAGCAGATGAATGTGGAATGTGCATTTGGATGGGGCGTCTTCTGAGATCTGGTAGTCTAAATCTGCAAAGTCTTGCCAGTCCAGCTCTCTCTGAGGAGCATTCAAGGGAGTAACATTGAGGGCTGCTGATCCTGCAGGGGTATCCATGTCTGCCTCAAGTATTTCTTGAGATGCCAGGTCTGCTAATTGAAACAGTGGAATTGAGAGGGACCGAAACTAACAGGGTTGGTGTACAGTCAAATATAACAGTGCTGAACTTTCTAAGAAGGCCTTTATGTAGTTTGGCAGACTTCCTTTGACAGTTTGGGAGCAATGCAGTGAGTTCACGATTGCGCGAACAGGGCAGGGTTTTGACAGAAATTGAAGTTACAGGAGGTTTCCGCCACAACGTTTCAACCTTAAACAGTCCAATAGAGGTAGGATATAGTTGGGTTCCTGGTTGAATTTCAGTCTTATGCCTGTCTACAGTGGATTTTACCAGAAATCATGAAAAAACCAGTTTGAGAGAGAACGAAGTGCCAAATACCTGTTTAAACAGTGGCTTGGGATGAAGCAGTAGCTGGGTTTGCGCTCTGGACTCTTGCAAATGGTCGTAGGCTGGCTGGTAAAATGGTCGTCGTGGAATGCATGCAGACAGCGGAGAGGTGCTTTTCCCAGAAAAATGACAAAATTAGCGAAAAAACCGTAAAATATGGTTTTATAGTTTATTGGCGCGCTTTTTTGGATGACGTTAGCATGACGTCAGCATGAAGGCCCGGGTTGGATGACGTCAACAGGACGTCATCGGGTGACGTGGCGGCCTAAGACCGGTCCACGGGGACGATGAGGTGGCGGCCAGGTGGGCGAATGAGGGACGAGGTGGGCGGACGTGGTGACGACGTGCATGACACTAGGACGGGGACGTGGGCGGGACAGGTGTCGCCATATCGGGACCCCTCCTGCACGGCAAAGAATCTGTCAGAGGGGGCTCCGATGGAATTTGGGCACGACATCTGTCCCCGCGTGACGTAAGCGTCTGACAGATATCGGAAGGTATCTGTCGGACGTCGGGGGTCTTCCGATATGGATGTGAGCCGTTGATCCGTGGGCGCGCGATCTGACGGCTGTCGGGTGACGAACCTGCACGGGCGATAAATCCGGTCTTTATTAATTTTCAGACATCGGGCTCCTCCGAAATCGCCGCGAGCCGTAGATCTGGGACAGCTGCAATCGGACGGTCATCGGGTGGATAACTTGCACGGGAAATAGCAGTGAGTTGGCGGAATTAAAAATTATATTTCTTGGCCAGTGGGACCAGCGGGACCCTCCACGCGACAAATGATTTTCGAAGGTTTTTCCATAGTTTTATTTACAAAAATAATTCGGCCTGCCAACATTAGGAAACGGTGAAATTTGCGGAGTTTTATGCAAAATGTATGTACAAAATTTATGAAGGCAAAACTATAGGAAAATGGGTTCTGATGAATTTACACAACAAAAAGGAAAAACTGGCTCCCGACCTTAGGATAAGGCGAGATAAGGATATTTCCATAATGTTTCCGCCCTTGGGTGGTTTTAGGGGATTAAAAGGTTTTCTTCAAGGGTCTTTTTAGGGCAAAAATGGAGCTTTTGGGTAAGGAAATGGGTTGAGATGGAGAAAAAGGTGGAACATGGGTTCTTGACCTTAACCAGGTGTTAATTCAATTCCCAGGGAGTGAAGATTATGGCTATAGTGCCAAAGGGGAATATTTATACAATGTGGGATTTGTACACCATGGTGTTATAATAGTAGGGATAATGGAGTATAGGGAGCTAAGTAGTAGAGTTAGTTGTTAATATGGAGGGAACTTATGGATGAGGGCTAGTACCAATGAGTTTTCTTGAAAATATCTGGGAGTCAAGAGTAGATGAAAATGAAAAGAGTTTTACACAAGAAATGTGGCTTTTAAAAGCCATAAGTACCATCACAAAACTTTGAGTTTGTCCTATGAACGAATTTATGAAGGAGTGTTAGTAATGAGTAATATACAAATGGGAAAGGAAGTTAGTCATGCTCCACTATATTGTTTTTGGACATTGTTTAGCAACTTTGTTTTTTTTTTTGAAGAAACATCACTTCTGCAACCCCATCTACCTACCCAACTAGCTCACCTAACATTTTTTATTCCTTCTTGGAGGGTGCACTTGGACTTGCAAACCCTTTGTATGCCCTTTTCTTTTTCATTGGCTTTTTTGCTTTCATTTCCTATCTAATACTACCCTTATTCTTTGCAAGGCCCCAGATTAAGCAGTTGGGACCCTTAGTTTCTCTACCTAGCTACTGATCTGCCAAGATTAAACAGTTTGGACAGATTTCTTTCTCTATTCTACAACATAAATTGAAAACATGGCATGATCCAGATTAGGCTGTTAGGTCATCCATAAATTTTTGTGAATAAGCAGGCCTATATACACCTTTTCTTTTATTGAAAATATGGAACCTTTGTGGCAGCAAAATGGAGCATATTTGGCACTTATATTTGCCAATCATGAAATATGAAACCTATTGGTATAGGTATCCAACAGTCTGCATGGGACGGGGAGAAGAGGAGCCGAAGTTAGACCTCTCTAAGATTGATGTCGTAATAGTCTATGGTGGTATTGACTCCATTCCTGCAGACACAGGTGAAAGAATCATACATCCCCGTGAAGGCACATATGCCTTTGCTTTGCTCGCAATTTACGCAGGCTGGCTCAAGATAATCATTTGGATAAGAGGTTTTTTGGGAGTATCCCAATCTTGGATGAGAAATTTTGTTAATTTTTCTTTTATTGTAGTTCATTTTCATTCATTAGTAGTTGTGAAAAAGGTCTTCTAGTGGGGAGGCAAATGAAGAGAGGCATTTAATGCTTTAAAACAAAAGATCAGTACAGCTCTAGTTCTTGCTTTTCTAGACTTAAGACAATCATTTAAGTTTTAGGTTGCGGTATGTGACTATGCCATGAACGTAGTCTTTTTGCAATGTGGTAAGCCCATTTCCTTTCATTCAGAATTTTTCAATGATAAAGTGTTTAAGTTGTAGCGATAAAGGCACTTCCATTGGATGGGTTTTCTTCTATATTCCACTCGGTCAAAAGGTATAAGAAAGGTATAAGCGACAAGTTTGTTGATTTAATTTCTAGGCCTATAGTTTGTATAACTAATTTTCTCAAGCATCATTTTGTTTTACATGAAAGTTATGTTTAGAAAAATACATAGTTTCAAGATGTATATTTAGGCTTGAGTCAAAGGAATCAAGTGGAGAAATTTGTTTACCATTTGCATCATAATGTATTGTATCATCTTGATAAGAAGGATGTTGCTACTAATAGTAACATGGAAAAGTCCAAAGAGTTCATTGAACGACTCCAAATGGTACATCAAACAGTGCAAGAACAACTTGAAAATGTTAAAGGCAAGTACACAGAAAGGCATGACAAGAATCGTGGAGATCACAAGTTCCAATTCAGTGATCAATGGATCGAGATTGGAAAGGTGAGGGAACTATATCCTCACTTGATGGTCAATTGAAAGTGACCTTTTGGGGTCCAAAAGACTTCCAATGGGGAGTGATCAGGTGCTCAAAATTAGGCTAAAAAATCAAAGTGTTAGAATCTTGATAAACTTAGCGTTATATGGAAGAGCTCATCACTCTGATTCCAATGGTGTGAACAACACTCAAGTTTGAGGTCCTATGCAGAAGTTAGAACAAGTCAAAGTTTAGGTTTGACTTGGACACATGGCAGGATTGAATGATGTGGCAAGGTCCTTTAATGAATGAGGAGGCATCAAGTGGCAAGCTTCCATTGGTCGTCGTATGTCGCAAATCAAAATCACAGGTGGGTCAAAGTTAAAAATTGGCCCCAGAATAGCCACGGTGTAATGTGATAAGGTAGGCGGGAAGGCTTTCAAGAATGGTCGGAGGCGTGATGCGATGGATCACAATTGCACATCGGAGAAGGGAAGGCATTATGGAAAATCGTCCCCAGCATACCTAGAGTTGCGATGCGATGGATCATATATTGCAATCACACACTGCAGAAAAACAAAGTCTCGCATTATGATTACCCACCGATTCTTTGCTGAACTACGATTTGCGATAAGTTCCCGGATATGAGATGTTTATCAGTTCCAATTTATAGTGTTGTCGGGTCTGCCACATCGCAATCACACAATCGCCTGTTGCGTACACAAACCTTAAGCCTGCCGGTTGTTGCTGATTGCGATTTGCAATGAACAATCAACTTACAAAATATGGCTTGCCGTGCGATGAAATTTTCACCCAGTTAGTGTGATATTGGGGCTAATTTGTAGGATCATGCTAGAAATGGGGTAGTTTGTGGAGCGATTAATGGGAAAACAAGGAAAAGTCATAACTTCTTCAAATTTTCACTAAAATGGATGCAAAAAGAGGCTAGATAACCATTTTTGGACATTCTGAATTGACTGGAACAAGATTCAGAAGCATTTGGGCATTGTAAAGACAAATTTTTACACTTTTGAGCATAATAGAGAGGCCCAAGCCATTGGAAGCTGGACCAAGGAGACATAGCCTAGGAGGCGTGAAATCCTTTATCATGTGCTTGTAATGTGTTTTTGATGATGTTTCAGTACATGTTTATGCTACTGTTCAGTTTCTGGTTTATGTTAAATTGCTCATAAAATTTACATAAAAACTCTTCATTTCACTTGAAAAAATTTATGAATCCTTAAGCACAATGAAAGCATTTTGTTTATAATCCGAGGAAGATCTTAGCACTTCAAACAAATGTTCTAAATTAGATCAATATGGGAGGAGGGTGTCACAAGGAATGTTAGTTTCCAAAAATATCATATACGTAAGTTTGCTTTCAAATTCAGGAACACATATGCACGTTGGTCATAACTATTATCTTGCATTTAAAAAAGTTAGATCCATGCTAACAGGGTAATAATAAGCAACCTCTTTGCTGAATCCATAATTTACAACCAACTGTTTAAACACTTAGCAATATTCGACCTCCTTACTATAACACTTAGAACCTCATAGAATTAGTTAGCATGCATCACATTTTTAAAATTCATATTCATAAAAGAAGAATACATCACAAAATCACTATAACCCACACCCAAGATCCCAATCCTCCATTTTAAATACTGGGATGCGCACTAAGACCACGCCTTCAAAAACGACCTATTCTAGTAACAATGGCATAGAGACCATAAATTTACCCGAATTTGGGTCTTTGGTTACTTTCATTTTCCCTTTCCGTGGAGGGATATACTCCGGGAGCCTAGTGATTGGCTCGCCCTCCTCGACATCTAATTCCTCCATGCCATCATGGAGTTCTTTTGCCTCCAAGTCAACTATTTTCTTCGGCTGCATTGCCCTATCTTTCTTCTCCTTCTGTCGAACCTCCGGGTTCTTCCTCGGTGATTGACTCATTGGTACAAGTTTCTTCTGTTTCTCCTTAGCAATCGACTGATTTTTCCTAGGCAACCTTGGTGCCGTAGGCACGGAGGGCATAGCTTCCATGCTTGCTATTTCAGGGGCCCCTGCGTCGAAGACGATGACTTCAAAACTAAAATACTCTATGGGATTTGTTGCAGTTATTTTCTCAAAAATAAGTTCACAGGTCGCTGCAGATATGTTTGTGAATGACGGACATGGAAAGATATCTTCTGAGTATGTGTGCTTCATAAACTTAAAACAATAAGGCTCATAGACCATTCTCAGAATGCCAAGTGTTTCTCTACAGGCCAACATGCCATATTTATAGGGGTTTTCAAATTCAAATCCAACTGTTCCCTCCATTTTCTGATCATAAATGTATCTTTGGTGACATATCTCCAAATATTTTTTCCATAAATGTCGCCTACCCGATCCTCCTAACGAGATTTTTTCTATCCAATCATGAACAGTGACTTCAACGACTACTTTTGGACCTGACTGCGCGACACCATACTTCATGGAAAAACCCTTCATGTGCATCTCTTCCTAGTGCACTCCTTGATTCCATCGTGCAACCTCCTTACTTTGCTTTTCTCCTCTTCGGGCAACGTAGATTATAGTCCCGCTCTCCCTTGCAACTACCTAGAGCGATAAGACTGTTCTACTACCATGTAGTCATTGCGCAGGAGTAAGATCCCCTGTACATAGTTTCAATCTACTTCCATTCACTTTTCCAGGGAATGGATCCCCATTCATCTTCACGAGATGAACTGCACCACCATCTTTGATCTCCTTAACAACATATGGCCTTGACAAGTGCATTTGAAATTTCCCCAAAAACTTTGTGAATTTTCTATCATATAGCAACACTAAATCATCCACCTTGAAAGTGCGCAACTTAATATTCCCATCATGCCATACTTTCCCGTGTTCCTTTTGCACTTGCTGGTGAAATCCATCAAGGAAGCGGTCCTCTTCCCACTCTATTAGTTGCATGAGCCATTCCTCCAAGGTCTCGCGATCCACCATCTCTATCAAATTTGCAATATGTACACTTGATACAATGTACTCCATGAGCATCACCGCTTCAATCCCATAGACCAACCTAAACGGTGTTTGGCCGGTCAACTTCTTGTAGGTCGTCTTATATGCCCATAGTACCATTGGTACAAGCATATCCCAGTCATTCCCCTGCGCGTTGCAGACCTTTGTCAATGGATTCTCCAAGATTTTGTTAAATTCTTCCACCATTCCATTCGCCTGTGGGTGATAGGGCATACTCTTTTGATGATACACTTGAAATTCTTCAAGCATCACGCTAATCGTTTCATTCAAGAAATGTTTACCCCTATCACTTGTCAACACCTTAGGGCATCCAAACCACGTTAAGACATATTCAAACAAAAACTTCACAACGGTTGCAACTGCGCAATCCTTCACTGGCTGCGCTTCCGCCCATCTGGTTAAATATTCTATTGCAGTTATAATATACCGCACACCCATCTTCTTTCCTGGTGGTTGTATTAGGCCTATGAAATCAATAACCCATTTATCAAATATTTGCAACGAAACCTGAGGATTTAAAGGCAATTCGTCTCTTCGCAAAGGCTTTCCCATTCTTTGGAAAGCATCGCACGCCTTGCAGTACGCCTTATAATCCTTATGTAATGCTGACCACCACAACCCAACGCGCAAAATATTTTTCGCATTTGCCTTTCTTGCGTAGTGTCCTCCCGTCGTTCTTGCATGTGCTTCAAAAAGGATACTAGCGCGCTCAAACTCTAGAACATACCTTTGTAGTATTTCATCTATTCCCATCTTATACAAGTGACCCGAAATCACTGAAAAATCTGTAGAGCAGACTACTAATCCCTTCTTTTGATGAGTAGAATAACCTTCCAGAGCTGTACCCATGGTTAAGAAATGAATGATATCAACATGGTCATTCATAGTGTGTACATCAAAGAGATGTACATCTAGCAGTCCTTCCTCCAAAATATTTGGTTCTTCACCCGTTTCAATCCTTGACAGATGGCCTGGTCCTGCATTCAGCCTTCCAGGTTTCAAAATCACTTCAAAGTCATATTCTTGAAACAACAATAACCATCGGTAGATTTCCTACCCCAACACAAGCTTATTGACGAGGTACTTCAACGCGAAGTGATCTGTATACATTTTAAAATGTGTGCCGAACAAGTAATGTCGAAACTTTTGCAGTGCGTAGACCATTGCCAGCCCTTCGCGCTCCATAGTGGAATAATTCTTTTCAGCCTTTGATAACTTTCTGCTTGCGAAGTCTATCAGATGATCAATTTCTCCTTCTCCTTCCTTTATTAATACCACACCTAGCACAATGCAAGAGGCCTCTACATGCACATGGAATTCTTTCTTCTAGTCTGGAAACACCAAAATAGACACAATTATGTCTTTTCCTTTTAAGCACATCCAGACTATGTTGACAGTTTTCATCCCAACAAAACGTCACTCTTTCTTCAATAATTTTTCCATCGGCTGAGTATATGCCTTGATAAAATTTCTATAATATCCAGTGTGCCCCAATGTCGCGTGCAACTGTTTTATATTCCTTGGAGCTTCCAAATTTACAATCATAGTGATCTTCGGAAGATCCACAATCAATCCCTGCTTACATACTACATGGCCGAGCAAAAATTCCAAAGGGCACACAAAATATGCACTTCTTCAAATTCAACGCAATTTGATACCTTCGGCATCTATCCAACATAAGGCACAAACTCACAACATGGTGCTTCACCAACCCAAATACAATCCAATCATCAGAATAAACCTCCAAACATTTATGAATAAATTCCTTAAACGTCGTGATTACTACCCAGGAGAAGATTGTAGGCACGTTCAATCCGAATGGCATTACTGTATACTGAAAGAAACCCCACTCTGTCATGAAGGTTGTCTTTCTTTGATATTATAGCGTGATCTTTATTTGATGGTATCTTGAGAACCCATCAGTAAATGAATAAGCCTCATGTCCGTGAACATTCTCTAATACTTCATCTGTAAATGGTGTTGGAAACGGATCGTGTATGCATGCATCATTTAACTTTCTTAGATCTATGAATATCCTAATTTTGCCTTTCCATTTCTTCTCTTGGACAACCATTGGGCTTACCCAATTGGATTCATCTACTGGTTCAATAATACCGGCATCCAACATCTTATCAAGCTCTTGGCATACCTTTTCTTTATACTTCGGATTTAACCGATAAGGTCTTGTTGAAGCCTCGAAAATCGGGTCTACAACAAGGGGGATACCCACCCGGTCTAGACCTTGGTTAGCAGCTCCTTTTCTGTTTGGTATAGTGGGTCTGACTGGGGATATGGGACCAGTTTCCCAATATATGTGTGTGTGTGTTGAGAATTGATATTTCCTTTCTAAGAGTTCCTATGTGAAATTCTTTTATTCTCAATCTAATATAAGAACGTGTAATTGTATTCTAATAAACAAAAATATATAATTCTAAACTAACTTGGTATGTAATCTTTCTGTTATGTGATCTAAAATGATTTCAAATAACAACTGGTAATAAAGATCATTCAACTGCTATGAGAAAAGAATTCAATAAAGATAAACCATTTCGTATAAAAAGTTAGATGAAACAGTTGCGAAAAAAATATCACATAATAAGCTACTCATATATTAAGCATAAATAAATAGCTATCACCGTACATAAGTGCCAAATGATAACTCAAGTATTCACGCATTCATACATAAATAATTGAATATGAATATCACTTTAACACATAGGCAGAAATAGTTAAGAGATAAAAGTACCATTTATAACTAGTTCTACTAATGAGCTTCAAGAAATAATGATTTATCTCTCCTTAATCCAACATCCACTAAGAGTACAAAAGTGCAACACTAGTGGTAGATATTAAATGCAAATATCAATAAATCCTGTTCCATTCATTCATGAAAACCTCCTCGGAGGGTGCAAAAGTGCATGTTCTGAGGACAAGTTTTTGACAAATTTCAGGACCCTTCTCTAAATGCATGAGAAGGGTTTAAATACTACTAACTAAATCTAAAAATAATTTATTACAAAAATTTAGGATGTGGTTTAAATGACCGTCCTCATTTCAAGCAAAACTAAAGCAAAATTAACACTAAAACTGAATCTAAAACTAAAACTAACTACTAACTATTTGTGTATCTGTTCCTTGAAATTGCAAGCGTTCAACATTTGCTTGAGGAGAGTTGGTTGGCTGACTTCCGACTTTAGCTGTCCTGCGAAAATGGAATCGGCAAGAGCTGGCGCCATCTTCTTGGCAGAATTGATGATACATTTGAGAGTCATGCACTGGCTGTGTGGTTTTACCAAATACGTCCAGTAAGAATCCCAATTCAACTTAGTTAATCTTTTGATTGATTCTGCCCTTTCTTGAGCCTTCTGTCTCCAGCCTGTTTGCAGATGCTGTACTTTCTACATACCACTTTGAGGATATCTCAGATAAATACCACTGGTTTTAGAGTTCAAGTCTTGCCTTTTTCCTTTAGCTTTTTTTTCTACAAATTTGCGGGCTTACAGGCAACTGAGTAATTAGAGGCTTTCCTTTTCAAGGGGTTTTGCCCAGCGATGCTAGGCGCTAATCACGCATCGGAAACTACGTCCGTTTCTTGATCCGAGCTTCCCTAGTGCGATTCTTGCCTCTTGCGTGCTTTTTGTTAGAGGATATAAAGCTTAAATTTTGTGGAAATAACGACTCCGTGAGTTCTTGACTCTGAGTCTTAAATTGTTTGTTTGTGATGTCAGTGCTATCCAGTACCCATTTAACCATGTCTGTGTATGGAAGAATTTTGGGCCTCGCCACTATCTGGTGCAAGAACGAACATGCGAGTTTTGTAATAGACGCCTTAGAAGACCCATGTGAGCCTGCAGTAGCTGTTACCTCCATCATTTTGGGATTTTCCTCCTCAAGTAGACTGTACATACCTTCCCAAGTAGTAATACCGACATCTTTGTTACAGGCGGTGTCTGTGTATAAGGGCATCATTTCTTTGTCTTCAGAACTTGGAGCTTTACGCTTCTTTCCCATAATACCCTGAACACTGCTATGTATAGTTCTCTACTCTTTGTTCCTGCATTTTACAAATGAGGTGAGAATAATGATAAGAAAAAGGTGACGGGAAAGCTTTAAATGCCGAAAACATATAAAATATACCACCTTACCTGAAATGGCTCTTCGATCAGATCAAAACCATATTCCATTAATGATTTCCAACTAACTCATTGATTAACATTAACACGCATAACCAGGTCTCGGTTTATGGTAAAATATTTTTCGAACAACGAGCCCTAAAGATCTGTGATAAGGCGATTTGCGATTTTCTTCGCAATATTGCTGATCGTAGTATCGTAGATCGCAATATTGCTGGTTCGTAGCATATGACAATCATGCATTAATGTGTTTTCTGTGAAATGCGATTTGCAGTATGCGCCATCGCATATCGGTGGTTTAAGGCATTTCAGCATAAGTGATGTTTGAGGTATGCGATGCGATGAATGTTTTTAGTGCATATTTTCGCATCGTGATTTCACAACTTAGAATTCCGCTTGTAGGAAGGGGTCTATTACCGTTTTTGCGATGCGACGTTTCTTAAGGAGTGATTTTATTCTAACTTTTCATAAAAATTAAGCCGTTTTAGATTTTTTGAGGGTATTCTCCTAAGTTTAGGATAATAAGTTTTATTGAAAAAAGGAAATATAAGCATTAATTGATTTTTCTTAGGGTCCCCACTTATTTAGTATTAGTGATAAAACTAAATAAGAAGGGGGGTTGTTGCTGGCCACAAAAATTGGCGATTCACTTGGAAGAACCAGTTATCTCTGCTTTTCTTTTGAATTTTCTAAACTTCCAAAACAAAAAACTTTCTAGAAAATCAAACTTTATTATAGAAAGATAAAGTACATCATGCTTTCAGCTGTCAATGATAGTTTGTTTCTTCTATGTTTAACTTTGGTTATTTACTTCCTCAATCTAGTCATTGTATCTACATCACTCACTAGGTTTATAAAGATAAAAACAAAGCCTTGTCTCTAAATCAATTTTAAATATGCTCATTTGTCCTAGGTAGAGCCTCTACTGCCAGCAGGCGTTTATAGCCTCGACAGGGTTACTTGTTACCCAGTAATGATCCTGTATCCCACTTGGAGAAGTATACAATTTTCAAAGAGAAATCCATATCCACACTTTTTCTTTCATTTTCTTTTAACCCTTAAAGAAAAATGCCTTGGTTTGGTAGCCAATTTATGACAGTTCCACTCACTTGATTTATAACTTTGCTGAACAAGCTGGCTCGTGATGAGACCCCTTGTCTTTTGATTGCAACAATCTTGAGTCATTGCCCTGTTACGGTATGCCGTTTTGGCAAAGTCAACAAGCTATAATATCTATGATCATGAGAAGTCGGCTTGTGATGATACCTCATATTCTTTAAGTTAAAGTGTATCATTGGATTATTCCTTGAAGCTTGTAATTCCCTAGGTGGGAGGAGTAATTGTTTCCGTAAGAATAGCTCTGGATGACAATGGTAGAGTTTTTGGAAATATCTTTTATATAGAAAATCTTCGTTTTGTTATTGATACCTTTCATTGGACTGATATAAAACAATTTCCCACTAAAGGTTGTTTTTTATCAAAATTTACAAGGTTGAAACTAGTATCATTTGTAGGCTTATAGCCTTTGACTGTATCTTTTAATAATAATGACCAATTTTCTAAAACAATTCTATTTATACAAGTGAAAAAACAAAATCTAAAAGAAATATTTGTCTTTTTCGTGACTTCCCAATGTAACCATTTACAACTGGTTTTATTATGAAAATAAAGGAAAAAATAATCTACAAAAATAGAAGAATGATCTCCTATGGAAAGTATTTTTTTGAGGATCTGTCCGTTAACAGGTAAAGTCTCTCTTTTTCTTGTTAAATCATGTAACATAAAAGTAGATGGACCTATGACTTCTTCATTTTGGAAAGGGCCAAGCCACATTCGTTGAAATTTCATATGTTTTCCTTTTTCCTCACGAGCCTTGTCCCATTTTAAAATTAGATCTACCATCTGAAAGTCCTTTCTGGATATCATGTTTGAATCAAAAGAAGCTTTTACTAATGCTTGGTGATGAGCGTGAGTTATTTTAGCATGTTCTCATTTCTCTTCCAGCTTAAGTATTTCTAGCTACCTTAGTTGTAAGGAAGAAGTTGGTGCTTCATCAATATATTGAACTAAGGCCAAAGAGGGAATTGCTAGATGAGTTGGAAGAACCACTTCTTTCCCATAAACTAAATTAAAGGGAGTAGTGCCAATGGAGGCTTTCTGCGTTATTCGGTCTGCCCATAAAGCATATATTAAATACTTTTGCCAATTTTTGTGAGTTTTATCAATGGTTCACTTAATGATTCTGATTAAGTTTTTATTCGTGGATTCAGCTAACCCATTCCCCTGTGGGTAATAATTGGCAGAGTATTTAAGCTTAAAACCTATTTTGAGTGCAAATTCAGTCATAGTATTGCCAGAAAAATACGATGCATTATCAAACATTAAAGAAGGTAAACCAAACTTGGTGATTATGAACTGATCTATGAACTCAATGATGTGTTCGGCATTAGCTGCCTTGAGAGGAACTGCTTCTACCCATTTAGTAAAATAATCTATTGCTGTAAGGATATACATATGTTGTTTAGAAGAGTGAGGAAAAATCTCACCTATTATATCCAATCCCCATTGATCAAAAGGCTGTTCAATGTTGACTAGTTGCAAAAGCAACGATGGTTTCTTTTGTCTCCTTGCAGCAGTTTGACAAACTTGACATTTCCTTACGTAGCTATGCGTGTCTTTGAATAGTGTGGGCCAGTAATAGCCTACGTGGAGGATTTTATGTGTAGTAGCTTCTCCAGCATAATGTCCACCTGCTGGTTCGTCGTGGAGTTCCTGCAACACCTTTTCAGCTTCATATTTCTCAAGACATCTAAAGAGAACATAATCATAATTCACTCTAAAAAGTACATCGTTCACGAGTTGATATTGCTTAGCTTTCAACCTTAGAGCTCTTTTCTTGGTATAATCGAGGTTTGAAGGAGCTATCTGTTCTTTAGATAAAATATGATATCAGCGTATAATGATTCAACATCGTTTAGTCTTACCTCGTACATTTGTATCTCTGCAGATGGTATTTTGGAAATAAGCAATGCTCCAACCAACATTTTGCAAAAGCCTTGACCTTTTACAATACTTGCTGGTTTGATTTCTATGTCATATTCTTGTAATACAGTAACCCAATTGTCTCTTTTCTCACCCACATCTTTCTGTACTAAGAGATTTCTTACCGCTGGAAACGATAATATGATTTTTGTATGGGTTTTAAGTAGAAAGGGTCTGAAATATTTAATCGCTTTGAAAACAACATAATCTTGTTTCTCTATGTCTAAATAATTTAACTCAGCCCCCTGTAGGTTTGAACTGAAAAAAGCAATTGGGCTTTCTGCCTTGTCTTGATTTGCTTGAGTGAGTATCGCAGCATATGATCTATTAGAGGCAAATGTATATAAAATGAAAGGATCGGAAAAATTTGGAGTTGCTAAATATGGAGTGTTAACAATTGTTCGTTTGATCAGATTGAATGCTTCATATTTGTCTTGGCCCCATTTGAAGATTGAGTTCTTTTTAATCATTGCTTGTAAAGGAGATACGATTCTTGAAAAATCTGGAACAAATCTCTTTACAAAATTAATTTAGCCAAGGAAAGATTGCATAGCTTTCTTGTTGTGCGGTAGGGGTATTTTGGAAATCTCCTTGATTCTGTCAGGATCAATATGAATTTCAGATTTTGACACTATGAATCCAAGAAGTTTTCCTTCACTTAATGCAAAAAAAGGACTTTTTTGGGTTAAGTGAAATTCCATACCTTTGACAACGTTGGAAGATTTGTTTTAAATCTCTAAGATGATTGTCTTGCTTCTTGGAATATACTGTTATATCATCTAAGTAGATTACCACTGATTTGTTTACTAACCCCTTAAATGCGATGTCCATGGCCCTCTAAAATGTGGCACCAATGTTGATGAGACCAAAAGGCATCTTTTGATATGCATAAGTGCCCCATTTGGTTCTGAATGTGGTCTTTAATTGATCATTGGGATGGACTAACACTTGGTTGTAGCCAGAGAAACCATCCAAGAAGGACATTAACTCTGATCCTGCGACTGCCTGCAGTATTTGCTCCATGGGAGGCAAAGGAAAATTATAACTCTGATCCTGCGACTGCCTGCAGTATTTGCTCCATGGGAGGCAAAGGAAAATTATCTTTTTGGTAGGCTTTGTTAAGATTTCGAAAGTCAATGCAAATTCTAATGTCTCCGTTATTCTTTCAAACGGGAACCATATTGGAAACCCATTTAGAATGTCGAACGGGAAAAATGATTTTGGCTTTCAATAACTTATTGAGCTCAGATTTGATCTGGTTTTCAAGATTAGGATGGATCTTTCTCAGCTTTTGATGGACAAGTTTTTCATCGTTTATCATTGGGATAGTATGTTGGATGATAGAAGTGTCATAAGTCTTGAGTTCATCATAGTTCCAAGAAAATACACTTTTGTATTGTTTCAAGAGATGAATATACGGTAATTTTTCTTTAGGAGCTAGGCCAAGGCCTAGGTTGATATTCTATGGCTTGGTATCATTTCCTAGATTTACCAATTCATAGTTCAAAGTTGAACTTTGAAGTTTTGAATTGGTAGATCTCTTGAATCGATCTTTCAAATCATATAGGTCTTCTAATTTGACTACTGACTTTGGCATAGCATTGTTAGTGCTATCTTGTTGCAATTGTCTGTTATGTTGGTCCTCATCAATTATCTGATTGGTGTAAGATCTCTCAGATGTGAGGAAGCTTACAATATTAGGATCATCGTTGAAAATCCTCCAATTGGTAATATTATCAGGAATCGAGGGTCTAAAAATTAATTCGATTGAAAATCTATCAGGGCTATAGTCTTATGAGGGAATGAGCTTGGAAGCTACGTTAGCTAAGAGGTCTGCACTAGCATTCTGGAGTCTGGGAATTGATGAAATATTGAATGCTATAAATGTTCAGTCAGATATTGAACTAAAGATTGGTAATGCTTTAAAAGACTTGATAAACAATGTATAGTATTGTGTACCTGTCTGATTACAATTTCAGAGTCTCCGAAGACTTGTAGGTATTTGATGTCTAATATGATTGCTTTGTATAATCCTTGGACTAAAGCCTCGTATTCTGCGGTATTATTGGTGCAATCGAACTCGAGTCTACAAGTTAGCATAGTTTTGTTTCCCTCTAGACTAATTAACACGCATCCTGCTCCTTCTCCTTCATTAGAATTAGAACCGTCAAAAAATAACTTCCAAAATAAAGATTTATTTACAGGACTATCTATAAAATTAATACATTTAGAACTATCTGTTTGAGAAAAATTTTCTACTTGAGATAAAACATAATGTTCTAAATAAGGTGAAATATGAGCATTAAAATTTCCTAAGAAAGAATGAACATAATAGTTGCCAATAATATTATTGCTGTATGCTACCGGTTCATTTTTTCCTTCCAATTCTGTTACTATGTATTTCTGATGTCTTTCTCGCTCAACCTTTATTTGATTTGGTTTACCATTGTAAGGGAGCCACATGTGTGACCAATCAGTTGCAAAGTTTCCATGAAGTTTTTTTGACCAATCTCTGCTAAGAATTAAGCCATAAAATTCTGGAATATCTGCAACTAAAATGTCGATAACTTGACATACCTTTGGATTAGATGACAACCTTATGATAACCTGATTCAATTCGCTGATCACTTCAACTTGCGACCGATCCAACTAAACTATGTGCACAACAGATGTTTGAGGTTGAACGTTCAACTTTGCACATATTGACTTTGGTAAGATATTAGATGAAGCTCCAGAATCTACTAAACAATTATGCAAATTTTTGTTGAAAACTTCATAAGTAAGAAGAAATGGGGGAGTATGAGATCTCAACCTTCCTCCAATTAAAGTGATATCGTTTGGATCATCTTTATTAATCACATTAGTTGGAGGTCTTCCCATCTCATGGGAAGCTTGATAGATTACATCGGCGGACAGAGGTGCAACTGGTACAACATGTAATTCTTTCAAAAGTATCTTTTGCTGATGTTTTAACTTGCTCAATTCATAAAAAGTGATGTTAGCCCTAGTCTTCTTCATGTCTTCTATGATATTATACTCCATTTCATTCGAAAAAATCAATGTTTTAGATGGAGTTGGTGAATTTGTTTGGACTGGGCTTGTTTGTGTCGCTTTAGGTGTTATTTTCTTGGCTGCGACTTTATGCTTAGGCATTGAGCTTGCGCTCTTTGGCTTAGGACTAGGTTGAGGAGGATCGAGTTGATTTCTACTTCGAGTACTAACCGGCGATGCCTCTTGTTCCTCTTCATCTGGGAGGATGAAATCCCACATACCTTGCACCTCTACAACTTCTTCTTCATCGGTAGGTTGTTCAGTAGCAATTTCCTCTTCTTCTTCTTCGGATTCAGCACTTGTGATAGCATTGGGAGGCTTTGAATCAATCAAAGGATTTCTTCTATAAGGCTTGTATGACTTTTTAGAAGAAGTTTCTACTACTTGTCTCTTAATGTCAACCATTTCGTTAGACATGGTTTTTAAAACTTTCTACGATCCTTCTAAATCGAATGGATCTTTCGATTGTTTTTTCTTGGGATCTTCCTTAAACATAACCTTCTTAGATTTTCGTTCATCTACAACGTTTTTATTTTCTAAGGCTATGATACGTTTCTCTACCACTATTGCTTCCTTCATATTGTCAGCTAAAGTTGATTTGTTAGCCCTATCAATGAAGATTGCTATGTTTGATGGTAAAGCAAAGATGTACCATTCACATGGCACTTCTTCGCTAGGCTTGGAAGTAGTAGGAATTTTACTCAATAGTTTATTGAAACGTGAATTAAAATATTTGATAGGTTCTTTTGACTCAACCCTAAGGTTAGACATGTCATTGATCAGTGTTGCCATAGACTTTTCATCACCGAACTTAGTCAAGAATTGTTCTTGGAAGATATCCCAACTAGTGATAGATCTATACAGTAATGAGAAATACCATGATCCGGCTGCTCCTTTCAGAGTGCAGGGAAAGAGTCGGATGACAAAATCTTCATTGGTAACTCCATTGAGATTTATAGATAACATAAAGTTGTTTATATGTTCTTCCGCTAGCATGCCTGCTTCAGGATTAAACTTAGGCAACCATTTTTCAGGATGGGCCAGTATTTGACTCAAGGGCGCAGGCATTAAGACTGCCCCTGGGTTATTCCATGGAGATTGGGCCATCACTGAACTACTAATAGAGGAAAGCGCAGAAGATGATCCATGTGGTTGGGAAGACGAGGGTATTACGATTCTAGATGATTGAGAAGGAGATGTGGAAGTTCCAGTGGACTGGTGGACAATAATATGAAGTGGAGGGGTGGATGGTTGACTTCATGGTGGAGAGGTTGAGATGGATGATGATGACGAAAGAGTCTCGCTATCAGACCCTTTAGGTGATTTCCTTGCTCTCTTCCTTGTAGGTAGAGGTAACTTAGTTGGCTCAATACCAAACTTTTCACTCTTTAATCTGGTGAGAGGATGAGCAGGGTTATATTACGAAGTCACACTGCCTTGAGATTTATCAGATCTTTGAGGTGATATGGAAAATCACTGAAGTTTATGGATCAAAGACTCAACTTCAAGAGGTTCAATAGTAGATTTCTCTGAAATGTGAGGGTTTGTGGTAGTGGCTGTTGTTATTTCGACTTCTTGCTCAAGATTTAAAGATTCCAAGTGTGATGGAGAAGTCAGGGGAGATGGTGAGGGCGATTTACTCTCAGAATGGTATTTAGATTTAGACTTACTTTCCATTCACAGTTCGTGGCCCTCCTTCTAGCACCAAATATGTTGATGCCCTGAAAATCGGGTCTACAACAAGGGGGATACCCACCCAATCCGGACCTTGGTTAGCAACTCCTTTTCCGTTTGGTATAGTGGGTCCGACTGGGGATATGGGACCAGTTTCCCAATATATGTGTGTGTGTGTTGAGAATTGATATTTCCTTTCTAAGAGTTCCTAAGTGAAATGATTTCATTCTAAATCTAATCTAACAACATGTAATTGTATTCTAATAAACATAAATATTTAATTCTAAACTAACCCAGGATGTAATCTTTCTGTTATGCGATCTAAAATGATTTCACATAACAATTGGTAATAAAGACCATTCAACTGCTATGAGAAAAGAATTCAATAAAGATAAACCATTTCGTATAAAATGTTAGATGAAACAGTTGTGAAAAAAATATCGCATAATAAGCTACTCATATATTAAGCATAAATAAATAGCTATCACTGTACAGAAGTGCCAAATGATAACTCAAGTATTCACACATTCATACATAAATAACTGAACATGAATATCACTTTAACACATAGGCAGAAATAGTTAAAGATAAAAGTACCATTTATAACTAGTTCTACTCATGAGCTTCAAGCAATAATGATTTATCTCTCCTTAATCCAACATCCACTAAGAGTACAAAATTGCAACATGAGTAGTAGATATTAAACGTAGATATCAATAAATACTGTTCCATTCATTCATCAAAACCTCCTCGGAGGATGCAAAAGTGCATGTTATGAGGACAAGTTTTTGACAAATTTCAGGACCCTTCTCTAAATGCATGAGAAGGGTTTAAATACTACTAACTAAATCTAAAAATAATTTATTACAAAAATGTAGGATGCGATTTAAATGACCATCCTCATTTCAGGGAAAAACAAAGCAAAATTAACACTAAAACTGAATCTAAAACTAAAACTAACAACTAACTATTTGTGTATCTATTCCTTGAAATCGCAAGCGTTCAATATTTGCTTGAGGAGAGTTGGCTGGCCGACTTCCGACTTTAGCTGTCTTGTGAAAATAGAATTGGCAAGAGCTGGCGCCATCTTCTCGGCAGAATTGATGATACATTTGAGAGTCATGCACTAGCTGTGTGGTTTTACCAATTACGTCCAATAAGAATCCCAATTCAACTTAGTTAATCTTTTAATTGATTCTGCCCTTTCTTGAGCCTTTTGTCTCTAGCCTGTCTGCAGATGTTGTACTTTCTACATACCACTTTGAGGATATCTCGGATAAATACCACTGGTTTTAGAGTTCAACTTTTGCCTTTTGCCTTTATCTTCTTTTTCTACAAATTTGCAGGCTTACAGGCAACTGAGTAATTAGAGGCTTTCCTTTTAAAGGGGTTTTTCCCAGTGATGTTAGGTGCTAATTGCGCATCAGAAACTGCCTCCATTTCTTGATCCGGGCTTCCCTGATGCAATTCTCGCCTCTCGGGCGCTTTTTGTTAGAGGATATAAAGCTTAAATTTTGTGGAAATAACGACTCCGTGAGTTCTTGACTCTAAGTCTTAAATTTTTTGTTTGTGATGTCAGCGCTATCCAATACCCATTTAACCATGTCCCTGTATGGAAGAATTTTGGGCCTCGCTACTATCCGGTGCAAGAACGAACATGTGAGTTCTGTAATAGATGCCTCAGAAGACCCATGTGAGCTTGCAGTAGCTGTTACCTCCATCATTTTGGGATTTGCCTCCTCAAGTAGACTGTACATACCTTCCCAAGTAGTAATACCGACATCTTTGTTACATGCGGTGTCTGTGTATAAGGGCGTCATTTCTTTGTCTTCAGAACTCGGAGCTTTACCCTTCTTTCCCATAATATCCTGAACACTGCTATGTATAGTTCTCTGCTCTTTGTTCCTGCAATTTACAAATGAGGTGAGAATAATGATAAGAAAAAGGTGACGGGAAAGCTTTAAATGCCGAAAACATATAAAATATACCACCTTACGAGAAATGGCTCTTCGATTAGATCAAAACAATATTCCATTAATGATTCCCCACTAACTCATTGATTAACATTAACGCGCATAACCAGGTCTCGGTTTATGGAAAATTTTTTTCAAAGAACGAGCCTTGAAGATCTGTGATAAGGCGATTTGTGATTTGCTTCGCAATATCGTGGATCGTAGTATCACAGATCGCAATATCGCGGAATCGCAATATCGCTGGTTCGTAGCATATGACAATCATGCATTAATGTGCTTTCTGCGAAATGAGATTTGCGGTATGCGCCATTGCATATTGGTGGTTTAAGGCATTTCAGCGTAAGTGATGTTTGAGGCATGCGATGTGATGAATGTTTTTAGTGCGTATTTTTGCATCATGATTTCGCAACGTAGAATTCCGCTTGTAGGAAGGGGTCTATTACCGTTTTTGCGATGCGACGTTTCTTAAGGAGTGATTTTATTCTAACTTATCATAAAACTGAAGCCTTTTTAGATTTTTCTAGGGTATTCTCCTAAGTTTAGGATAATAAGTTTTATTGAAAAGAGGAAATATAAGCATTAATTGATTTTTCTTAGGGTCCCCACTTATTTAGTATTAGTGATAAAACTAAATAACAAGGGGGGTTGTTGCTGGCCACAACAGGTATCTGCTTAATGGGCTTCACACCTGGTTTGAACGTAATCTTCATAACACCCAGATATCCAACGATCCCCTTCAGATCTGCAAACTTTGTGGGAAATAGGTGCTGGTATTCACGCAATAGTTCAACCACCTTATTGACTATATCTTTGTCCCAATAGTCTCATATCTTCGTGAACTTAGGCTTTGCTTTAGATCAAATATTTACTTGTCTAGTTTTCAAATGTTCTGATATATCCAGGTTTTGAGCTTTCGTTCCTTCGAATTCGCGTTGTCCCTCTATATCTGGAATGTTAATATTCCATGGGTTCTCTTCTTCCTCTTCAACAATCACATTGTAACATTCCAGTGCATGGTGCAACTGTGTACCCCAATTCGGATGAGCCCATTCTACTGGTTCCTTAGGCATGTTGAATATAACTGCTTTTATCTTATGGAGCGCTTCATCAATGCATTCAAACCCATATTCAAAGCTGAAATCCAATAAGAGACTCTCTCTTAAGATATCCCCATCAACTGTCCCATGACGAAGATCCGTTTCCAAATACCAGTTCATCGAGATTGTATCTAAGAAATGACAGAAAATGTGGACCCATTCTGTTTGTGGCTCCGTTCCCCATGCCTTAGTCCATCGTGCTAGATGATCGCATGGATCATCGTTCCCAATGTACTTTTCTCTCATTTGGGTATTAGTATACCCAAACCTTAATCTCATCATTCTTCTATATTCCTTCCATCCAGCGAAGCTTTCCTTGTGTGTACCCCACCAATGGGTAGGTGCAATGCATAGTGCCAACTCAAGGGCTTGGAAGAAATGTTCTTTCGGTACTTCCCTTTCAAATTCATCTAAAAATAGATCCGCATCAATCAAACCATCATAATGTGGAAGCTTCCTTACCTCAATTGAGAGACATCGAAGTGATTTGGTCATCATATTGCAATGGAGTGTAGATACTTCATGCAATCGATTCTGCTAGTGTTCAAGCTCTTCATCCGAGTCTGAGGTGCAAGATCTATCCCTGTCCCATGCAATTTGTCCATCGGCCGTAGGATTGATCTAATCTTCATTTCACGCTGTGATCTTGTATATCTGATGCAGATCATCATCATCTTCCACGAAGTCACAAATAGGTTCAGTATAACATGCTCCCTTAGCAGGGTCTAGTGGTACTACCACCCTGAGTGACTTCCTTTCAAATGTCATTTTCCGCTTCTTCAAGTTGATTACGTGTCCATAACAAAAGCCCAGTCAATTCTTAGTAGCACATGGTATGGGTTACTATCATGCACTATTTCAATGACCCCAAAGTTACCCAGCGCTTGTGCCTTCAATATCTACCGTTACACCATATAGGTGCCCCGTCTGAATAATATTATGTTGATTAGAAATGTGCAACTGAATAGGAGACCACTGCATCACAGGTCTCCCCATCCTTTCCCACATCTTCTTAGGTAGGACATTTGCATCAGGTCCCAGATCCAAGATTACCTGGTCCATTTCATATTCTCCTATTTCCACGGTCAGCCTCATCTCGCGCCCCGTTTGCTTCTTATGTTTACCAATTTTTCTCACGGTGCGCTGTTTAGCATGGGTCTTTTATTTATTTTCACACTTGTTGATTAACTCCTACAACCCTTCTACTGCTTTCTTATCGCATAGTAACTTCATACAGGTCTTTAGAAATGTAATTTATAGTGAAGGATCTACCTCTTGTGTCATACTATTTTCTAGCATTTTCTCATGGCTTCCTAAGGTGGGGGCCTCAATGGAGTTCTTCTTTGCTTCCATGAATGTCTCTTTAGCGTGATTATGATCAAAGTCTATTTCTTTCTCGACAGCCTTGCACACCCACCCATCAGTCTCACGCTGCTTTCCCTTATCTTCACCAGTGGCCATACGACTTCTTGTTACTATATTTATGCTATGATCTTCTTTGCGGGGCTCTACCCTCATTATTTGGATGTTCTGTTTACGATGATGGGGTTGCGTCTTGTTATATTACATCTTTCTCATAAGGATTGGACATTCCTCTATCACATGGTTGAAATGCCTGCAATACTGACATGACAAATGTGTGAGGTTTGGGAAAGCTCGCGCAAAGTGTCCTGCTTCGCCACAGTTATAGCAAATTATTTGCCCATGTCCTTGACTAGCTCCGCCCCCTCTTCCTTGTCTTCGGCCTTGGAATCCTCTGTGCACTACTCCTGCACGCTAATCCTAACGCCAGTTTTCTGCTTGCATTTGGTAGGTAGGGGTTCTATCCATCATTAGCTTATAACTCCTACAATGGCACTTGTCATGACCTATAGATTTACAAAAATTGAAAAACAACTGCTGATGGTTATGTACAAACTTCTGTATTAAATGGTAATTATCAATCACATTTTGTCCTGTAACTTGACAGATAGCACACCATGGCATAGCTCCCACGTTCAACCCAACATTATTCTTAGGTTTCAAGGAACAAGCCCTCCCCTAATAATATAGTTCTTATAAATTGGGCAATGGTCCTTATCGTGCCCATGCCCTTTGCATTTCAAGCACTAGACTTTGGCGCATACCTTTGGTTGGGTTTCCTTTCCTTTCTTCTAGCTTTGCAAATACAAGTGTAGGATTTCCAGTGGTGAGTGAATCTATTTCACTCCAAGATTGGTATCTTGTATGGGAGAGGTTTCTAGCCTCATTGCGATTTCTAAGGCTTCTGCTTGCGTTTTTATATTTTGTTGTGACATCGGTAATATTAAGTGCAACAAGAACGATGCGATATACCAGCCTCGACGCTGGGAATCTATAATCACCACATTGGATTTCCTAATCAGGCATTTCAACCTTTGATCGAAATCACTGGGTGTCTCATCTATCTTTTGTCAAATTCTTTTAAACTCAGCCACTGAATGCGCCTCTAACTTAGGCTTTCTAAAATCCTTATTCAGAGCTTGCTGGGTTTCTGCCAATGTCATGGTGGGGTTGTCAGTGGAGTACTTGATGTACCACATCAATGCTCAATCATGTAAGGCCGTGACCAGCTGTAATTTATTGATGTTATCGTCTGTAATCTTCTATGCCATCCATACAACTTCTGTAACAAACCAGAACTGTTCGGGATCTTCGCTCCCTATCCCTTTAAAAACTGAGATCTTCATCACATTTGCCATGTTGAATGGTGGAATTGGAGGTGGAGGTGGAGGTGAAGGTGTTAGTGTATGAGGTGGTGGTGGAGGTGAAGGTGCCAGTGTATGAGGTGGCAGTGGAGGTGGAGGTGGAGTGGGCAGATGAGGTATCCTCGGGATACCCTACTTAATTAACTAAACTACACTTCGCGGTGTAGTCAGCACCATCCCTTCGTCATCACTTGGCGGGGGTTCAATGAGTGGACTGTACTATGAGCTCGATCCTTCATTTCTTCTAAATAATATCCCACTTTGTGCAACCCCAAACATCAAGGAAACTACATAACCCTCTTTTCATATAACAACATTTTAATCCAAGTCTTTAATGATTTGAAATACTTACCTTGTGGTGTCTTAAAGAGCTTACGTTCTGCTTCGCTATAGATGATATTTCTATCGATCGTGAACTCAGTCACAAAACTTTCAAGTGTGCGATCAATCTAATGATCTAGAGCTCACATGATATTGCTTCCTGATGCTTCTAGATGTTTCACGAGTTCTGGAGTCCACATGTTGGGCATGGAATCCCCCCAAGGCATGTTTTGGGGCTTAAAGCCCAAGTTTTGACCTAATCTTTTTTTAAAAGCTCTGCAAATTGTGGGCGCAGGGCACGAAAGTATAATAGAGTCACAGGGTTGTCCACCCTAGTTTTTGTAATGTAATGTCGGCTGGATAGACCTACCCATGGTCCGCGGACCATGGAATTGTATAAATAGAGTGAGGCTCTAAGTGTACAAGAAAACAAATAGAGGAATAGAAGAGAAGCATGAGAAGTCTAAGTCATTGAGTCAGAGTGTAAAGTGTGTCTGTGGGTCATAGAGTAGGAGAAGGCTTTGCAATTGAGTGTGTAGAGGCATAGAATTCCGCAATTGAGTGCGCGGATCCCTGCAACTGAGTGCGCAGGGTAGGTTGAGTCTGTAACCGTTGGGAGAATGAATAAAGAAAAGTTTTTCTATAGTTCTGTGTATGTTTTCCCAGTTTAATGCATGATTGGATATAATTTGCAAGTATATTGTTTATTTACTGCGCGGTCGTGTATGAATGCTTTCTATTACTAATTATGACTTAAGACATTCAAGTAGGTGAAGGTAATTAATTAACACTGGAAGATAATTAAGATCTTGGGAAATAACACAGAGCGCAGCACAACCCCGGTTAGGGCTGCGCGAAGGCAGTGTATCAGGCCGCGAGGAATGGGAAGTGCGCGAAGCGACTTGCGCGCAGGAACAGACAGAGAACCAATCGCACTTCTTAGACATCTCAAGGGTGTGGAAACCTGGTTCTAGCACCCTCCCATACTACTTTGGGTGAGACCTTAGTCCGCGCTCCGCAGACTCTTACTGAAAGGGCCAGTAGTACAGGGATTTGTTTGGCTAATTAATTCCGAACCTAGGTCAGGCCCCAACAAGCCAACAAATGGTTCTGTTGCTGGGACCGGGATCTGCAGAGAGATGTCTGATGTCGTATCACTGGAATCCGACAAAGAAAGGAATTTAAGATTGGTTGGACAAAAAGATTGACGAGTTCGCGACGCAGGAAAACAGGGATCTGCGACTATCAAAGGAAGAGTGGTTATATTTCTACTTGTATATAGAGATCCACAAAATTTTCTTTGCATCCTTCCCCACTGAGTTGTACGAATGGATCAGGAAGCTAGTAGGTAGCCAAGGAAGGTGTAAACTCAACAAACCTATTGTGTGGATTCCAGAATTGCTGTGCAGACTAGAAGCATCGGAAGATAAGATCGCACACACTGTCGATCACTGGCTCGATCGAATCATAGGAGGATTCATCATCGAATTTGCGGTAGATACTTCAGTCAGCTATAGCGAAGTAGAACGACACTTCCTCAAAGGACCACGAGATAAGTACGTTAAGTCTTTTAACACTTGGATAAATGCTACTGTGTGAAAAGTGGGTCATGCGAATAAATTGATGATTGGGGCTATGCGAAGTGGGAAAGTCTACAGAAACGAAGGTAGCACAGAAATAGAGACTAGCCCCTTGATTTCACCTCTACAAGGGGGAAAATAAGAGCTTGCAAAGGTCTCGCTAAGAAGTGTGATCAATCTGATAAGACAGAGAATTCCACGCATACCACCCCCACCCACACCACCACCAGGTTCACCATCTTCACCCCCGTCTTCACCCATACCACCTCCGCCACCACCGCGAATCAGTATGGAACACACGATAAAGCTACTAGTGTTTAAGGGAGTAGGGAATGAAGATCCGGACAGATTTTGGTTCGAAATAAAAGCTGTAAGGGAAGCATAGGGTGTCACGGATGACAATATAAAGAAGGAAACATTGGTCAACACTCTGTAAGATCACGCATTGACCTGGTACATTAAGCATTCCAATTACAATTCGAATGCAGGGATCACAGATATCTAAGTTGTGCTAAACAAAGAATTTAGCAGGCCAAAGTCAGAAGCGTAGTTGATCATTGGGTTTAAGGAAATCACAATGCTACTAGGCAAAACCCCGTGGTAATTGGATCAAAGACTGAAGTGCACAATTCACAAAGCGAACATGACGTTAGCAAATTGGCAACACCGCGAATGGTTTGTGGCATTGTTAACACCACATCTACGAAATGTGTTGTTGCAACAAAGGCTAACCACTCAGGCTGAGGCTTTGGAGGCCGTGATGAGATTGAGCGAGACTCTGATACAAGATCCTAATCTGGGAGCTTAGTAGATTCATGCATAGTTGAAAAACTTGTGCCTGGAGATGTAGAGTTTGAAACAAGATAGGACAGCTCGCCCAAAGATGCGCGATGAGGTATTGTGCGTAAAATGCAAGGGCCAGGGGCACGACAATGATTATTGCCCGATGTTCACAAATTACCTTGCGGGAGGAGGGCCAATGCCACTAAGACCGGAGGCACAAGAAGGACCAAGCACGGTGCTTGCACTATGGTCGATGATTTGTCAGATAGGAGGAAAGCATGCTACAGATAACTGCCATCTATTATAGAAGTATATGTAGAATTCACAACAATTGTTCTGTAATTTTTGTAGGTCGGTAGGGCATGATGAGCGCACCTGTCAAAGTTATGAGCTAATGATGGATCAGACTCCTACCTACAGGGTTCAGGCCGAAACACGACCCCTTGACCAGAATGCAGGGATGGTGCAAACCAAATTTCAGGGGCACGAACGAGTCCAAGGTGGAGGGGGGCCAGGAAGAGGTCGCAAACAAATCATATGTTACAATTGCGGAGGGCCAGGGCATTATGCCTGTGATTGTATGAATCCAACATGACCATCATGCTTGTATTGTACGTTGTTTGACCATGAGATGGAGGATTGTCCCACACTGATAGCAAGGTTGTGCGATAAAGGAGCACTCCAGCCTCCCCTGACTCAGAACCTGCTAATGATGAGGTCTGAGCCGCGCGAGGAAGAACCTAATGTAAATATTGTGCTCCAGAGTGGTATTACGACAGTGGATGACAAAGGAAAGCAACCTAAAGAAAGCACCTGAGTTCTCAAGGCTCCAATGAAGGAACCAGAATTTGATTTGGAGTGTGCTAAGGAGACTTAATGAAAGCTAAGAGGAGCTTCGCTGATGCCTCCACTTAAGGAAGTGAAGACATACTGGAGCCAGAAATACTAGTGATTCCCCCATTACTATTTCGTTGTATCCCTTATTAATATTGTTGTGCCCCTATTGTCCCCATATTATTATTATTGTGCCCCGTAGAATCCCTCTATTGTTATTTTTGTGCCTTTATATTATTATTGTTAGGTCGAATTGGTTATATTGTGACCCCTTAGACTCCTATATATAGAAAGGAGGTTTTGTCATTTGAATCATCGAAGAATTGTTCATTTGTGTAATGTAAAGGAGGTTGCCCCCTCGAAGAGGCTGAATTCTAAGGCGTTTATCTTTTCTATCTTTTTGTGAGCTGGTTTGATATTAGGAGCCATTGATGCTAACTACGTTCTTGGAGACATGCATGAAGATGCTACGCAATAGCAATGCTGTAAAGGGGCTGCAAGAACTCATAACTAGATGCGTTGGGAACGTGCCAGGAGAAATGCACGTAGTCCAGAAGCTCGGGAAGCACACGACGCGTGTTATCACTCAGGTTGTTCCCTTTGACTCCTAAGGGAATACGACCGAGGTAACCACAAACCAAGCTTTGGACTACAGGTCCTAGCCTACCAGCAGTCAGAGAGGGCTCTCTCTTTGGGATTTAGCTTTGTTTAAGAGATGATTTTAGGCTAGATATGACGCACATGGGTTTTGATTGAGTTTGGTGAGATGCTTGATCTATTCAAGCAGAGTTGGCATGCAGAGTGTAAGAATTTCAAACCATTGGGCATGGAGTCCATGAATATGAAATGATGGATGTGTTTTCTTTGGTAAAAGAGGGGAATATGGAGCAGGATAGCTATACAGGGCACAATGTTTAATGCTGGAACAAGGATGAAATGGAGGTCAGGGGATGAGAGGCAATTAAGGATCTCTCATCCAGGCAAAGAGGGAAAGTGGATGATTAATATCTAGGAGCAACGAAGAATTCCTAGACAACATTCATATGTGAAGGAAACATCTTAAACATGTTTAATTAAAAATGCATATTCATCACCGATTTAGAAGAAAACATAGAAACGTTACCAGAATTGAGCACAGAGGGCATGAAAACCAATTCTGATCTATTCCTTTTTCCTGCAACTTAGATTATGATATATAGATGGTACAACTACGTATAAACTGATAAACAGAGGGAGGAAAGACTTATTGAACCATGAGCAAGCACGAGAATTCCATACCAAGCTCTTTATCCATTAAAAGCACAACCAGCCAGTTCAGATGCAAACATTCCAACAATCTTTGATTACAGAAGTTCTTAATATTTACAGCGCAAATCTCAAATGAGAGATCAACCAAAACAACCCACCAACTAACAACCCTCATTACATTGTTCAGGGCTGTATTTATAGGCAAAATATCTACAGAAACAAATCTGATGGAAGATATGAGGAAATAAATGCAATTAACCTAACTTCTCTTGCAAGTAACGTAGAAAATATCTATCTAATGCTGCGCTGGGGGCAACTGCTTCAAAAATGAGGCTATGTGGCGTCCTTTGGTAGCTCTGCTTGTCCAATCTGCAATCACTTCGCCCTCCATTTCTTATCTGCACCTCTTAGTCAGTTCTGCTGCTCTTAGGTGGCTGTGATTCTTATTAAATCTGATATGACTCGGCTTTAATGGCCTTTAACTCTGTTCTGGTATTCATTGACTTTGTTTGGATGATATTTAATGCTCCTCTACTCTGATATTGTCGATCTGATACTCTTTAAACTGAACCTAGGCTTCATCTTTCTCTGATACTCTTTAAACTGCTAAATTGCCCCTTTCCGTTTCTTTTCGGCAAAAACAACTGCTGTGAAGCATATCCTGGACAGGGGCTTTCCATTTTGGCCCTTTTTCCTTAGCGCTAATCACGCATCGAAAACTGCCTCAGATTTTGATTCTGGGCTTCCTAAGCATCGATTTCACACTTGCGCGATTTTTTGGCGGGTGACATTAGCGGTACGACAGATGACGTCAGCAGGGTGACATGGTGCTTACATCACGCAGGGGGGAAGCGGTATCCGGTTTTAAGCGCACCGCTTTTGGGCACAGGTGGTTTGGGAGGAGGGGGCTCCGCCACAGTCGAGAGGGTGACGCGTGGCGGAATTATGACGGGAAAACTGCCCATCTCCCGGGCCCTAACCATCGACAGGTTTGAAGGCAAGAAGACCCGCCCACCGTAGATCTTAGGGCACGGGCAATCAAATGCCTGGTGGAACAGAGGAGGCGGCAGAAGGATAAGGGATAGGGCCTGTGGCGCCCTTTTTAATTATTTAATTTTGGCGGGGGGAAAACTTTAGGAAAGTGGGTTTTGTCATTTGGGTTTGCGGGTTATGTGCACCGGTTTAACCATTAACAATGCAAGTGGAGGGGGGGGGGGGTAGGTTTATAGATGAAAGAGGGGGTCAAGGGTTATTACTTCAACCAGGGGTTTAAAGTAACTCCGGTTTTAAGATGCAGAAGGGTTTATATTAGTCCCAAATGGACCAATATCTCCCAAACCATGTTACATAGCTATAGTGCTATAGGGCGGGATATGTAATATTTTGGGATTTTATATAGTTTCTTGTAGAATAGGGATAGGGGAAATGATTTAGGGAGCTAGATAATAGGGTTAGATGTTAATATGGAATGAAAAGGGAAATGGAAGTATGCTAAGTTTATAGAATGGAAACTTAAGCATAGGGAAATGAATGGATTGTGTAAAAATTAATTTTACACAAGAAATGTGGCTTCTTTTCATTGAGGAAAGTCAAACTTGACTTGATATTTCACACAAATGAGTTGAAAGCAGGACTTGTTGGGCAGATCCCAAGGTCCTCAAGGGGATGTTAGTAAATGATTTCTGGGGGAATGAAGGGGAAGTTAGTCATGCTTCCACTGTTGTACCATCAAGTCACTGCTTGGTTCCAATGCCATAAATGAGATGAGTTCTTCTTGACAAGACCACAAGTGATTACCAATCTGCTTCTGCAACCTCAAACTACCTACCCAGCCTAATACATCTAACATTTTTTCTTCTTTTGGTTTGGGTGCACTTGAACTAGCAAACCCAGCTTTTCAACTTTTTCTTTTAACTGGCCTCCTATCTACATCTATACTTATTTCATCAAGGGGCTCAGATTAAGCTGTTGAACGCCCTTGCTTCTCTACCTATCTAAGAATCTGCCAAGATTAACCTGTTTGGACAGATAATGATTCTCTATATTCTAGAACAGGAAATTGAAACCTAGGGAGACCAAGATTAAGCTGTTTGGACCTCCCTTTAACTGAAAAATTATTCAAAAATGGGATAACTCATCAAAATTGGAATACAGCAGAGGCACTTAGGCTAGCAGTCTCTCATGGACACTTCTTTGGCCTTAGTAGCAAATATGGAACATTGCAGCCTGCAAAGCATGACATATTTGGCCTGTAAAAATGTCAATCATGAAAGATGAACACCTACTATGAGCAGGAGGCTAACAATGGCTCCATTTGGGGATGGATTTTCCTTGCGAAAAGTCAAGAACAACAGGTCAGAATGCCTTAGTCTTTACTTGTTGCTGTACTCTGAAAAATTCCCTTTGCTGGGTGCTTTATTTATGAACATGACAACAGACTTGAAGAGCTTAGGGCCTTCACTTCGGGCTTCAACTGCAACAAGCTTGCTATCAAACAGAAAACTAAAATCCTACCTACCTACTCTAATCAGCACTTACTTTGCTGTTAGGTGAAATGAAATAACCAATGTAGCCACTTAAGTATTATAAGCATGAATGAGCTTTGCTGCTTGTGCTTGCTGGCAAGAAAGATTGAGATCTTGCAATCTGATATGGCTTTGTTAATATTTGAGAAGATCAGATAACTGTTGACCTTCTTTGCTGAAACAAGAAATTGTACAAAAGGGTCCTGCAACATATATACATTATTGCTGGACTGAATTGCAGAACTGTACAAAAGTTTGGGATCACTATCATGCCTTGGAATAGGAATATCATCAACATTTTGATATTGAGGCACACAACCTGCTAATGGAGAAGAGCAATTCTTTACTTCATCATACACCCTGTCAGCACATGAATCATGAACTGCTATTTGCAATTTATTACAAGAAGGGTCATATGGCCCTTGACGGATCTGCACAGGATGCTCCTTTTCTTCTTCGAAAACCTCAGATGGCTGAACACAAAGAGGCAGGGGATCCACTTGTATCACTTGGTAACGAACAACTGCTTTCGAATCTTCCTCACTATGATTTTCGATGGCTCTTTTGGGCTGCAAAACTAGAGGCAATACATTTTGAACAATGATTTGGGCTTCCTCCAGGTGATCAATATCAACACTTGCTGATATTTTTTTATTAACTGCATGATAGTTCTCCTTAATAAATTGAAAAGAATCACCACCTAAAGGTAAAGTTCCTTCACTAAAATCAAAAGTTTCTGCGCTTTCCTCCTTTACTTCATAGCTGAGATAGGTACGTTGATCATTGATTTTAGACTGCTGATCCTGAACTGTGCTTTCTGCCAAAATAGGCTCTGACTCCTCTGCAAGGTTGATTTGGTCACTAGGCTCATCATCAGCATCATACTCATCGTATTTTGGCAAGCAGTTGAAAGAAGAGAAGCTGTTATATTCATATAGTATATCAGGAGACTGCTCCATCATGTATGGCTATACGAATATGTCATCTATTTTGTGGCAGGTTTGTTCATGAATGTCATTACTTTCCTCTTACAAAACAGATGTGTTCTGGTGCTCTAAACATTCCACTTTCATTGTGATCGTTTCCTCTGACTTTTGTAACAAACCATTAAGTTTTTCTTCTTGCTCTGCGTTGCGCTTTTCTTCCCTGATTTTCAGATTTGCCTCTATGTCCACTGCCATGTCCTGCATTTGTTTCACAGTGGATGGGCTCCTTTCTCTTAAACGGAATTCTATTTCTGGGTCAAAATCCCTTGGATAATGCAATAGAGCTAAATCAGGGGGAGGTATAATATTCAAAGGCAGAGAATGATAAACTTGATTGAATCGATCATAAAATTGCTGAACAGATTCATTTGGACTTCTTTTTAATTGATTATATTCTTCAATGAGCAAGAGGAAATTAAGTTTGATCATCCATCTATGAAGGAAGAGCTTGGAAAACTGCTGAAGATTAGAGATTCTAGCCTCAGGCAATGCTTTAAACCAATTCCTAACTTCACTTTGCAAAGAAAGGGCAAACAACCTGATACTAACATCCTCATCCTCCACTTCAAATATATTAAGATAGTCTTCAAAGGCTTGGATATGCTTTTGTGCAGTAATACCATTCTCTCCATCAAATCTTGGGAGATACTCAGGATGATTTTTGGGCAGAGGATTAAGCATGGGAGGCAAAACAAGAGGCTTATATCTGTCAGGAACCTTACGAGGCATGTGATTATGTACAGGGATTGGCTGAATGGGCTCAATATGAACAAGGATAGAATGATTGGCTTTGACATTTGTTCCTCATTGGCTGTATGATGATTTTCAGCAGCATCAAAGGCTGCTGTTCTAATGTGCAAGGAGGCTTTTCAACAACATTCTCAAAAGGAAAATCATGAAAATCTAATTTAAAATCATTTTTAAAATACAATATACATAACAAAATTTTATGGAAGAGAAAGAACATGACCTCTTGGATAGTAATCCAGGTCAAAATCTTGATTTTCTTGTATATTTCTCTTGGGTTCATTTCTCCAGTGGAGTCTTTATTATGAGGATTATCTGGAGTTGCCAGGTGGATAAGTAAATTAACTTTGAAGGGCCTAATCTTTGTCCACCACACAGATTAGGACTTAATATGCAATAAGAAACAAGATATTTTTGAGATTTTTTGATTTTTTTTTTGGGAATTTTCAAGACAAGTTTAAGACTTATTCGAAAGGCAAACTGATCAAAAAGGGGATTTAGGGTGATGAACAGATGATGTTCCCTAGCGGAGTCGCCATTATGTTATCACTCAGGTTGTTCCCTTTGACTCTTAAGGGAATACGGCCGAGGTAACCACAAACCAAGCTTTGGACTGCAGGTCCTAGCCTACCAGCAGTCAGAGAGGGCTCTCTCTTTGGGATTTAGCTTTGTTTAAGAGATGATTTTAGGCTAGATATGACACACATGGGTTTTGATTGAGTTTGGTGAGATGCTTGATCTATTTAAGCAGAGTTGGCATGCAGAGTGTAAGAATTTCAAACCATTGGGCATGGAGTCCATGAATGTGAACTGATGGATGTGTTTTCTTTGGTAAAAGAGGGGAATATGGAGCAGGATAGCTATACATGGCGCAATGTTTAATGCTGGAACAAGGATGAAATGGAGGTCAGGGGATGAGAGGCAATTAAGGATCTCTCATCCAGCCAAAGAGGGAAAGTGGATGAATAATATCTAGGAGCAATGAAGAATTCCTAGACAACATTCATATGTGAAGGAAACAACTTAAACATGTTTAATTAAAAATGCATATTCATCAGTGGGTTAGAGGAAAACATAGAAAAGTTACCAGAATTGAGCACAGAGGGCATGAAAACTAGTTCTGATCTTTTCCTTTTTCCTGCAACTTAGATTATGATATATAGATGGTACAACTACGTATAAATTGATAAACAGAGGGAGGAAAGACTTATTGAACCGTGAGCAAGCACGAGAATTCCATACCAAGCTCTTTAGCCATTAAAAGCACAACCAGCCAGTTCAAATGCAAACATTCCAGCAATCTTTGATTACAAAAGTTCTTAATATTTACAATGCAAATCTCAAATGAGAGATCAACCAAAACAACCCACCAACCAACAACCCTCATTATATTGTTCAAAGCTGTATTTATAGGCAAAATATCTACAAAAATAGATCTGATGGAAGATCTGAGGAAATAAATGCAATTAACCTAACTTCTCTTGCAAGTAATGTAAAAAATATCTATCTAATGCTGCGCTGGGGGTAGCTGCTTCAAAAATGAGGCTATGTGGTGTCCTTTGGTAGCTCTGCTTAGCCAATCTGCAATCAATACGCCCTCCATTTCTTATCTGCACCTCTTAGTGGGTTCTGCTGCTCTTAGGTGGCTGTGATTCTTATTAAATCTGATATGACTCGGCTTTAATGGCCTTTAACTCTGTTATGGTATTCATTGACTTTGTTTGGATGATATTTAATGCTACTTGTTACACAGTAATTTGTCACCGTTTGTCACCGTGCCTGTTACCCCTCTCCGCCATCTTGGAGGACCCATTCTGGGACTTGTGAGAAGTGACAAGACTTGAAACCACTTGCCTTATTTACCTCTAAACATGAGCTTCATATGCCCTTAAGACATCTCCTGCTCATTGCCCCTAGAAATAGCCCTTTTTGCATTAGCGCTGGTGCCCTGTGTTATGCCTGCGCCAATGGGGAAAATCCTAAAGGAAGGGCGCGCCATTGGCGCTCTGTCTCAGAGTCGCAATCGCGCCAACCTGTTTGGGCACAATCCTTAACCACTCAAGCCTCCAAAGTTTCTATCCACCTCATTCACCAAACTGATTCCAAGTTGAGTGAGGATGGTTTGGCTTCGAATCTCCTTGGATGGAAAGTTGTTTGCCACCATTCCATGGAAGTTTCCAAGGGATGAAGCCAAATCCATGATTGTGGGGGATTGACCTTATCTCTTCCTTTTCCTCTATAAAAGCTTGTTCCCATGGCTTGAGCAAGCTAGTTCTGGTTCTAATAGCTTTGACTCTTGTGGCAATACTTGTGCTGAAAGGAAGACATCAAAAGATTGGAGTTGCAAGAAGCCTTCTTTGTATCCATAAGGCTTTCCCTAAGTAAGGAGACTTTGTCACTAAAGAGAGAGAGAGCTTGTCCCTCACCCCTTCAAGCTTTTGCAAGACTTGTGTAGCTGAGCACCCAGCCAAAGGAGGACTTGACGCCAGGACGTTGGTTGTATTCTCCTTTGTTGAATATTAATAAATAGATGACTATCATTATGGTTCCATTCTCGTTGTACTTGTAATGGTTGATGTTGAATTATATCCTTCCGGACTGATGTATAATTGCATATATTAGATTTCACGCTTGGGTTTGTGTTTGTTCTCTTTGTGTGCAGGTGTCCATTCACGTGGATAGTGGAGGATCGTGAACGGCCAAGGCAAAGGAACGCGAGCACCATCTCTTCTACAAACTAGAGCATTGGATCTCAAGTAGGTCTTCATCACCTACTCTTTATTTGCAATTAGGAACTTGCATGATAGCATTGTTTGATTGTTGCTAGACCCGTTCTGGGCTAGTAGGGATCACCTCTATCCGTAGAGGAGATTTACCTTTCCAACACTACTCTGCTATGATATTGTTGATCTGATACTCTTTAAACTGAATCTGGGATTCATCTTTCTCTGATACTCTTTAAACTGCTAAATTGCCCCTTTCTATTTCTTTCAGGCAAAAACAACTTCTGTGAAGCATGCGTTGGACAGGGGCTTTCCATTTTGGCCCTTTTTCCTTAGCGATGCGCGATTAGCGCTAAGCACTAATCGCGCATCGAAAACTTCCTCAGATTTTGATTCCGGGCTTCCTAAGCATCGATTTGCACTTGCGCGATTTTTTGGCAGGTGACGTTAGCATGACATCAGCGGTATGGTGGATGACGTCAGCAGGGTGACGTGGCAGGGTGATGTGGCAGGGTGACGTGGCAAGGTGACGTGGTGCTTACGTCACACAGGGGGGAAGCGGTATCCGATTTTAGGCGCACCACTTTTGGGCACAAGTGGTTTGGGAGGAGGGGGCTCCACCACAGTCGAGAGGGTGACGCGTGGCGGGAGTATGACGGGAAAACCGCCCATCTCCCGGCCGCTAACCATTGACAGGTTCGGAGGGAAGAAGACCCGCCCACCATACATCTTAGGGCGCGGGCCATCGGACGGTTGGCGGAACAGAGGAGGTGGTGGAAGGATAAGGGACAGGGCCCGCGACGCCCTTTTTAATTATTTAATTTTGGCGGGGGGAAAACTTTAGGAAAGTGGGTTTTGTCATTTGGGTTTGCGGGTTATGTGCGCCGGTTTAACCATTAACAATGCAGGTGGAGGGGGGGGTTAGGTTTATAGATGAAAGAGGGGGTCAAGGGTTATTACTTCAACCAGGGGTTTAAAGTAACTCCGGTTTTAAGACGTAGAAGGGTTTATATTAGTCCCAAATGGACCAATATCTCCCAAACCATGTTACATAGCTATAGTGATATAGGGCGGGATATGTAATATTTTGGGATTTTATATAGTTTCTTGTAGAATAGGGATAGGGGAAATGATTTAGGGAGCTAGATAATAGGGTTAGATGTTAATATGGAATGAAAAGGGAAATGGAAGTATGCTAAGTTTATAGAATGGAAACTTAAGCATAGGGAAATGAATGGATTGTGTAAAGATTAATTTTACACAAGAAATGTGGCTTCTTTTCATTGAGGAAAGTCAAACTTGACTTGATATTTAACACAAATGAGCTGAAAGCAGGACTTGTTGGGCAGATCCCAAGGTCCTCAAGGGGATGTTAGTAAATGAATTCTGGGGGAATGAAGGGGAAGTTAGTCATGCTTCCACTGTTGTACCATCAAGTCACTGCCTGGTGCCAATGCCATAAATGAGATGAGTTCTTCTTGACAAGACCACAAGTGATTACCAATCTTCTTCTGCAACCTCAAACTACCTACCCAGCCCAATACACCTAACTTTTTTTCTTCTTTTGGTTTGGGTGCACTTGAACTAGCAAACCCAGCTTTTCAAATTTTTCTTTTAACTGGCCTCCTATCTACATCTATACTTATTTCATCCAGGGACTCAGATTAAGCTGTTGAGCGCCCTTGCTTCTCTACCTATCTAAGAATCTGCCAAGATTAAGCTGTTTGGACAGATAATGATTCTCTATATTCTACCACATGAAATTGAAACCTAGGGAGACCAAGATTAAGCTGTTTGGACCTCCCTTTAACTGAAAAATTATTCAAAAATGGGATAACTCATCAAAATTGGAATACAACAGAAGCACTTAGGCTAGCAGCCTCTCATGGACACTTCTTTGGCCTCAGTAGAAAATATGGAACATTGCAGCCTGCAAAGCATGACATATTTGGCATGTAAAAATGTCAATCATGAAAGATGAACACCTCCTATGAGCAGGAGGCTAACAACGCGAACAGGAAGGGAAATGAGATTGACCGCGCATATCAGGGAATATGAGATGGACCAAGTGATTTTGGATCTAGGATCGGACACGAATGTCCTGCCAAAGTAGACATGGGAGTGCATGGGAAGGTCTGCGTTGCAATGGTCTCCTATCCAACTGTGGATGGTGAACCAGTAAGAGATCCTACTTATGGGGAGATTGCAGGGAATCATAGTAGATATCGAAGGAGAAAGTGCGCTAGAAGATTTCAAAGTGATAGAGATTGTTGATGATAGTAATCCCTACCCCATGCCATTGGGAATAGATTGGGCCACTAACATGAATGGTGTGATAAATGTAAAGAAGTGCAAGATTATCTTTGAGAAAACGTCACTGTGTGTAGTGGTACCTTTAGGTCCTGCAGAAGGATCACGCTACACGGAGCCAGTGCGCGACTACAACAGCGGTGATGATCTGGGCTGCATCTACAAGATAACCATGTGGGAGCAAGACTAGGTAAATCCAACTGTGGATGGCTGAATCTCATGGGAGCACGAAAGCGCCTGCACCTCAGATTCTGACGAGGTTATAAAACGATGGAAAAACTTGTTACACGAGGTAAACAAACTAAACTATAACATAATGAAGAGATCGCTGCGATGCGTGGCGATAAAGGTAAGAGATCTGCCTATGTATGATGGGTTAAGCGAGGTAGATGACTTCCTGAACAAATTTGAATGAGAGGTGCCAGAACAGTAGCGCTTCGACGCTCTGAAGTGGGTACTGCGTGCTACGCCTGCAAAATGGTGGGGTACACACTAACGAAGTTTTGAGGACTAGCGCGAATGCATAAGGATGATGCGCATGCAGTTTGGGAAGCCTCTGATGTGATTAACAGACAAAGTTGTCGAACGCGCTGGCCCACGCACCCACCTATCCAGGTGGATACAGGCCTATGGTGCGAAACCTGTATGAATCCACACCGTCCTCGTGGTAGGAGACACGATCAGTAAGCAGGTGCGGGGAAGGAAATGGAATGAACGACCCCTCCAGTTGGGACCACGAAGTATGGAAAGACAAATTGTGCAAAAGAATATCCACATAGAAGCTTTTAACAAAGTACGCGAAGCGTTAAATAAGGTACACAATGTGAAGCGGATTGACTGGGACCTGCGTGTACTAGTGATTCTCTGGGCTTATAGGACCGCGTGAAAAAACCTGACTGTGCAGGCACTGCCAAGGTTGGAGTATGAAGCAACCGCAACGAGCCTTATAGTACTTGGTGAGCTTGGACCGCGCATGATAACACCGAAACATATGACTGTTCGCGGAACCTTGGAAGCAGAAATCCAAAAGGGAAATTTTAGACTCTAAGAACTTGAAGAAGAAAGGGTACGATTAAGGAAGAAAAGTGCTGTGGTGGACGTGGAAGTCAAAAGCTGGAGGACGAGATAAAGGAATATTTTCTTGGCAAAAACATCAGGGTGATAAGGTAGGATTATGTACACTCGCGATGACAGGTTTAAGGCCTATCACCACGAATTGATCAGTTTGATGCCTTGGCTTGGACCACACATTGCTAAGTGTATTGACCAGGGTAACGTGTTGCAGGTGGTAAAGTGCACAATGCTGATAGTAACAATAAAAGGTGGGTATTCTCTAGGAAACATGATGAATGACAGGATGAAACTTTACACGGGTGGTGCAACCACTTGACTAGCCAAAGGAAGAATATTCTTAGCACCCCAGGCAGTTGAAAGGGAGTGCGAGACTGTTACACTGAAATTTGTCACCATGACTATCTGCAGTTTATATGGCCCCATCAATAGCCATATTGTCCTCTTTGTCGCCTAATACCTCTGCTCTTCATGTCAAACTTCAAAAAGAGAGAAAATCACTAAAAACATGTTTATCTCTGGGTACGCAGGTTCTCTCTACCTTGCCTGCGTGTACGCACCCCAAACACACTGTACCTGCGTACTTGTACGCTCTGTAAGCCAAAGGATGGGTGCGTACCCTGTAAAGGTCAAAAGGCGCGAGTTTCATCTTAAAAAAGTTACTTGTGGTCACTTCTAGAGCCTTCTAGAAGAGTGTTTGACGTGTATTGAGCGCCTCCAGATGGTTCATGCATCCCTATGATAGAGGAACTTATCCCATCAAGAGAGGAGCTACCCCATCCAAAAGAGGGAGTATCCCATTGATGTTGGAACTGAATAACCTCCTCTAGAATATTATAAATACAGGCATTGGGCCAAGGGAGGGGAGGTTGAAAGCTGAACATTCTAAAGGGTAATGCTGCTGGAATTAGGACTTCCATTGTTGACTTGTGAGGAGAGATCACTATCCTTCCTTGTTGCCATATTGGGAGTGGGTGAGCTTGTCAAAGTAGAGGAAATCTCTTGCTGGACCCTGGGAGGAGCTTGCACAACACCAAGGCTCAGGTTGTAATGGTTCCTTTTTGATACTTAATACAAATAAGTCCATTCTTCTCAATGATTTGTTGTTAATGAATTATTTCATGTACTCCTTGGTCTATGTGATGAATATGCTTTGTTTTATGATGAATATTCAGGTGTTATGTAATCGTTTGCTTTGTAGTGTATGCAGGTCTTAAAGTGAAGGAGGAGCTCATCTGGATCAGCAAGGCTGGACTGCTACAACAAGCGTTGGACCTAAGGTAAGATCGGAAAACACTTGACTTCTCATAGAATAATGTGTGTTTAGAGAAGGATTGCTCTTGTTTGGTTTGTTTGTCACTAGAGAGTCTTAGACTCCTAGGGAGGTTAGGTTTGTCCGCAAAATAACTCTTTCCGCATGACAAATTGGCGACTCCACTGGGGAATCCATTGATGTGTTTGATTTTTCCTTTAATCATTGCTTTGATCTGAAAAGAGTCTTATTTCTTTTGCTTTTTGGTTTCTTGACTGT
>APFE031439627.1:92934-110824 GCA_000404065.3 Pinus taeda
TGAGGGAAAGGTGATGGACGGGTAGGAAGGGATGTGAGAGATAGGGATCACGCTGGTGATGGCTCAGGAATGGAAGGATGAGATGGGAAACAGGTGTAGGGAGCGTGTTGGAGTGATGGATGTGAAAGGTCAAGGAATGAGGCTTTGTGAGAATTAGGAAATGTTTAGGAAAGGGCAGAACGCGGTGTAAGGAAAAGAAATGTGGTTGCATGCAAGGTCAAAACAGAAAGGATGGCAATGAACGAGATGGAAAAGAGTGTAAATGAAACAAATGACCAAAACTGCTTATCAAACCGGAAATGCATCAACCTACACTAAGTGTACCGTGGCTTTATTGAACAGTGATCCAAAATGCAAGGAGAAATACGTATGGGACTGTGATGAAGATATGTGTGGTTCGTGTAAATGACAAGGAAGCATCTAAATCCAAATCATAACTTTATCAACCAAATTCATGCGTGTTTTTGGTGGTCTGCTATGGACTGCACCCCAATCTTCAAACGAGATGGCAGTGGGCCTTAACAAACGTTTTTGCTGGAGCTCCAATGGATGTCATGTATCATTTGCTACACTAAACAAGTGAAAGTAATTGTACCATAAACAAAATCTATCTAACTCATAAGAAAATCGAATTACAAGACTGCCATTCAAATTGCATGTGCAAATGAAACTCAAAGTGCTGGAAAAAGAAATAGAAACAATACTACAACAGAGGGGATCTATGGCTCTCAGGTTGGGCCCTAACCTAAGAGCTATAGTCTCCTAATTAAAACTCAGGAATCGATCACAAACTGTCCTCTTTATTCATAATTCAACGTCATGCCAAACTGGCTTACAGCAAAAATAAAACAAACTGGACTGATTCCAAAATGATATGATAACCCCAAAAGATTCAACAACCTATCTAAGGCTACGGCCTCCATATTTATACAAAAAAAAATGATGATCCGCCAAGTAGCATTGATTCTAGGAGCTCGGCTGTCCAACTGAAGTTTAACTGCGGATTTGTGAGGCAGTCAACAGTTGATGACTGCTATTCCTGTAGGACAGCTGGCTACTTTGAGGCTCGGAGGGGAGATTGATTGGAGCTCGGAGTTCCCGGTGGCAATCACGAGGAATGTCCCAATATTGTGGACATCCTTCCACAAAATCAGCAGTGCCACCTTATGTCTCCTTACTCCTTTTACGTTGTCTTTTGTTCCCCTTTTTTAATGCCAAAACCTGGAGTCACAATGCATTAGTCACGTGGATAAAGTGTTTAACCTTCCTCCTACAAACAACATGAAATAACTAAGAAATGCATGCATAAGAAAATAAAGATGAATGGTTTGAGCAAGTAAAGTACGCCAAAATGAGCCCAAATTGTACCAAAATTGGGGCTCATCACCTGAACGATGGCCTTGGGTCATTTGTAGTGTGGCCGATTTTCATCTTCTCTCCATCCCCACTCGGTAGCGCATGAGCGGTAATCTTGGCCATGCTTGTCCTGGGAGGCATATGTGAACAATTCCCCTTCTGCTCTCCAATTTCTTGGGGTCATTGTGGTGTCGCTCCCTGGCTCATCTTGGTCCCCTCATGCCCCTCTAGATGATACCAACAACATGTTTTCATTTCGTGTAAAAGGTGGGTTGGTAATCGAGTTGTGTTTTTGGTTTTTCCTGAATGATGGCCTTGGTTCGTTTTAGGGTGGCCGATTTTCATCTTCTCTCCGTCCCCACTCAGTAGCACATGGGTGGTAATGTGGGCCATGCTCATCCCCATCCCTATTGCCCATCCCAACAATAAGAATGGTGAAATTTTGCTCGGCGCTCCGTAGAGCCTTCCTTGTTATGGTCCCAGATGGAAACCCCAAAACTCTATCGTGCCTATGTTGTTTTCGTGCCCCTTAGTTGTTGCAAACAAAAAATTTTGATTGCACTAGGCAGCCATGTGTGGCTCCATTGAAATTATCTCCTCGTTATATTGTTCGCCTCCTCCCTATTTGGTGTGGAGGGTTTTGCTTTTCGTGTGAAAGGTGGGTTGGTAATTGAGTTGGTGTTTCGAGTTTGCCTCAAGAATGGCCTTGGGTCATTTGTAGGGTGGCCGATTTTCATCTTCTCTCCATGCCCACTCGATAGCGCATGAGTGATAATGTTGCCCATGCTTATCCCTGGAGGCATATGTGAACAAATCCCCTCCTGGTCCGAGTTCTCGGAGTTGTATGGGTTGTTGTGGTGTGGCTCCTTGTGATGGTTGGCCTCTTCATTGTTCGGCTATTTATGGCGCCCGTTTCTTGTGCCTATACTCTTTCTGTGTTGGCATTGTCGGTTGAGATGCATACATTTAAGAGGGACGTTGAAGGGTTTTGGTTGTAAACCACCTACCCTCCCTCTTGCTTGCTTTTTCCGTCGGGCAATGTGAGGCGATGTTCTCCTTATTGTAAAGTCAAGGGTTGGCAGTACTTTCAAAGTGCACATCGTTTGTGGTTGCGTTGGCTTTGAGGTTTTGATATATGTGTTGGCTCATATGTTTGATCGAGGGGTCGGATTTTTCCTTGCATCTTGTGTGCATGGAAGGCTTTTGCGGTTGGAAATGTTAAGTCACAACATTTATGGGCATTTTGTTGTTTCAATTGTGTATGCACGCGTGGTCCAATGGGGAGGAGGCTTGCTACGTCGATGGTGGGGGCTATCTGGAAGAAGGATTTCGAGGTGGAACGCTTCGACCTCCCTCCTTTGCATGGAGGTGGTCGTAGGAGAAAATTATTCATCATCCGGTCGGTAAAGCTGTGGAAAATCTCCTAGGTTGCCTGTACGTAGGGTGCGTGGGGTGCGGAGCTGCTCGATCCCTCCTCCTGTTTAGATATGTTCTTGTATTGTGTAGCGAGCCTCTTGATTTGCACTTATTTCCTTCCTTTGCCTTCGCATCGTGGTTGCCGCAAGCGGTCGAGTGATCGAGGTCCACCGTTGCTGCTGTCTGGGTGGACTCCTAGGTGGCCTCAGTGCACGACGGGGAGGGTCGGGGGGCATTTATTAGAGAGGTTGTGGGCTCGGTTGGTCTTGTTTTATTTCCTTCAATTTCCTTCACATTGAGGTTGTCACAGGCGATCATGCGATCGAGGTCCATCGTTGCTCCTATCCAGGTGGACTCCTAGCTGGCCTCTATGTGAGGAGTGGAGGGTTGGGGGGCACGTGTTGTTTCAATTATGTATGTGCTCATGGTCCAATGGGGAGGAGGCTTGCTATGTCGATGGTGGGGGCTATCTGGAAGAAGGATTTCAAGGTGGAATGCTTCGACCTCCCTCCTTTGCGTGGAGGTGGCCGTAGGGGAAAATTATTCATCGTCCAGTCGGTAAAGCTGTGGGAAATATACTAGGTTGCTTGTACGTAGGGTGCATGGGGTGCGGGGCTGCTCTATCCCTCCTCCTATTTGGATATTTTATTTTATTGTGTAGCGAGCCTCTTGAATTGCATTTATTTCCTTCCTTTGCCTTCGCATCATGATTGCCGCAATCGGTCGAGTGATCGAGGTCCACCGTTGCTGCTGTCCGAGTGGACTCCTAGGTGGCCTCTGTGCATGGCCTGGAGGATCGGGGGGCATTTCTCAGAGAGGTTGTGGGTTCGGTTGGTCTTGTTGTTTTATTTCCTTCCGTTTCCTTTGCATTTAGGCTGCTACAGGCGATCATGCGATCGAGGTCCATCATTGCTGCTATCTGGCTGGACTCTTAGGTGGCCTCCATACAGGGAGGGGAGGGTTGCGGGGGAATTTCTAAGGTGTGTTGCGGGCTCGATTTGTCTTGATTATTTCCTTCCCTTGCCTTTCTGTCAAGGCTGCCACAGGCGATCATCCGATCAAGGTCCACTATTGTCGTTGTCCAGGTGGACTTCCATGTGGCATCGATGTGTGGCAGGGAGGTTTGTATGGCCTCTCTGTGATGGGATTTGCGGTCGCTCATCCTCTTTTTATTTCCTTCCTTTTCCTTTGCATCGAGGCTGCCACTAGTGATCGGGAGATTGGGGTCCATTATTGCTGCTATCCAAGTGGATTCCTAGGTGGCCTCGGTGCGAAGTGGGGAGGGTTGGGGCTCGTTTATAATATGCAGCTTGCATGGTTGGTCATTCTCCATTTGTTTCCCTTTGCATCGAGAATGCTGCAGGCGATCGGTAGATCGAGGTCCACCATTGCTGCTATCCGGGTGGACTCCTAGGTGGCCTCGCTGCGCGGCGTGGAGGCTTTTGGAGGCATTTCTAGGGGAGTGGGTGAGTGATCGCTCATTTTCTTGTTGGTCGAGGCGTGGTTACAAACTCCAGAGTGGCCTTGGTGCATTGTTGCTCGGTAGGTCTACCCATTTGTTCGCCATGTCCTTGGCGTGTTGCATGTGCTTCCTTCTTGGGATGCAAGAGGTGCAAAGCATAAACGTTTTACATGATATTTTGACATCTCTTTGACTCGATGGGTGTTCAGGTTGGCTCTTGGTAAGAGAGCACCCATAATGCCCTCTGAAGTGGGAGGGTGCTACCTGGTTGATCCTGCTAGTAGACATATGCTTGTCTTAAATATTAAGCCATGCATGTCTAAGTATGAACTAATTCAGACTGTGAAACTGCAGATGGATCATTAAATCAGTTATAGTTTTTTTGATGGTAACATACTACTCGGATAACCGTATTAATTCTATAGCTAATACGTGCACCAAGTCCCGAATCTTTGGAAGGGATGAATTTTTTAGATAAAAGGTCGGTGCGGGCTTGCCCGCTTCTCCAGTGAATCATGATAACTCAACGGATCGCACAACCCTTGTGCTGGAGATGCTTCATTGAAATTTATGCCCTATCATCTTTCGATGGTAGGATAGAGGCCTACCATGGTGGTGATGGGTGACGGAGAATTAGGGTTCGATTCCTGAGAGGGAGCCTGAGAAACGGCTACCACATCCAAGGAAGGTAGCAGGCGCGCAAATTACCCAATCCTGACATGGGGAGGTAGTGACAATAAATAACAATACTGGGCTCATTGAGTTTGGTAATTGGAATGAGTACAATCTAAATCCCTTAATGAGGATCCATTGGAGGGCAAGTCTGGTGCCAGCAACTATGGTAATTCCAGCTCCAATAGCGTATATTTAAGTTGTTGTAGTTAAAAAGCTCGTACTTGGATCTTGGGTCATAAAGGTCGGTCCGCCTACTCGGTGTGCACTTTCCCTTCCATCCCTTTTTTCTGCGGCATGCTCTTGGCCTTAATTGCCTGGGTCACGGCTTCGGCACTGTTAATTTGAAAAAATTAGAGTGCTCAAAGCAAGCTTATGGTTTGAATACATTAGCATGGAATAACATGATAGGAGTCTAGTCCTATTGTGTTGGCCTTCGGGACCGGAATAATGATTAATAAGGACTTTCGGGGGCATTCGTATTTCATTGTCAAAGGTGAAATTATTGGATTTATGAAAGACATACCACTACAAAAGCATTTTCCAAGGATGTTTTCATTAATCAAGAATGAAAGTTGGGGGCTCGAAGACGATCAGATACCATCCTAGTCTCAAGCATAAACGATGCCAACCAGGGATCGGCGGATGTTTCTCTAAGGACTTTGCCAACACCTTCTGAGAAATCAGAGTGTTTGGGTTCCGAGGGGAGTATGGTTGCAAGGCTGAAACTTAAAGGAATTGATGGACGGGCACCTCCAGGAGTGGAGCCTGCAGCTTAATTTGACTCAACACGGGCAAACTTACTAGGTCCATACATAGTAAGGGTTGACAAATTGAGAGCTCTTTCTTGATTCTATGGGTGGTGGTACATGGTCATTCTTAGTTGGTGAAGCGATTTTTCTGGTTAATTCTGATAATGAACGAGACCTCAGCCTGCTAACTAGCTACGCGGAGGTTCCCCTTCGTAGCCATCTTCTTAGAGGAACTATGGCCGTTTAGGCCATGGAAGTTTGAGGCAATAACAGGTCTGTGATGCCCTTAGATGTTCTAGGCCGCACGCACGCTACACTGATGCAGCCAATGAGTTTTTCTTCTTGGTTCTTAGAGGGACTATGGTCGTCGATGTCGTGAGAAGTTCATTGAAACTTATCATTTAGAGGAAGGAGAAGTTGTAATAAGGTTACCGTAGGTGAACCTATAGTAGGATCATTGATAGTAGGGGTTTTCTTTTTTGGTTCAGGTTGGTTGGGTTTCAATTGCAATGTGGGACTGTGTGCTGTGTCTCTAGGGGACCGGGTTTGGTGTTTGGCGGGAACATTGTTGGTTTCTTGTCTTGAGGTAGCGCTTGTTTTTTCGTGTGTGCTTGCAATCCATGCTTGTGCTTGTCCCACCCATCCTTTGGTTTTATTTCCCTCGATGTGTTTCTACGGGGGGGTTCGGAAGCTTGTTTCTTGGGAGCCCTTCCGACGATCTATTCGGCCGGGCATGGTTACTGCGGTTGAGGTGCTCGGGAAATATGATGGATAAATTTAGACTCATTCATAGCGGTGGTGCTCGGTCTTTTGTTCGTTGGAAGGAATGGGCCAAGGGTGCGGGCTTCCATAGTTGGTTCTCTCGAAAAGGCAGCGGTGGTTTTGATGTGTTGCTTGGGTGAGCTTTTTTGTTGGTGGTTGGGTCGAGGGAGTGGTTACGCATGTGCCTAGTAGCTCAAACCTTCTGTGAGGGGAAATTGTCAGGGTGGGGTCAGTATGGGATGGATGAAGAACGGTTCAACCCATTGGGCTGGCCACCCTAGTCCCTCCCGGTCATGCCTCGACATGCCCTTGCAGAAGGGTTGGGTGTCCAGGTAATGAAAAACCCCTCCCCCGGTTTGAGCTCCATCGAGATCGTAATTTTCCCAGTTAGTGGGCAAGAGGGTGGAAATCTTATCTCGTGCCTCTGCCATCGAGGGAATTCCTCGTCCTTTCGTGAGCCACTCCCCTTCTAAGGGAAAAAGAAGTAGCAGGTTGTGTCTTTGCTCCTTCCTTTGGATTGTGGTTTTTTTATGGGACTTGGTCATTTCTTTGTTTCGTGGTGTGCGCTTTACGGGTGTCCCTCCATTTAGTGGCCTTGCACCATCGATGTATTTGTGGCCTGTGACTTTCTCTGGCATTGAGTGTCCACCCGTGAAAACCCCTCTTTGGAGTTTGATTCTTGACCCCCGTTGAATTTCTCACTGGAAAGGTTGTTGGGTGTTTTGTACACGGAGGGGTACAACAACAGGGTGGGTTTGTTATTAGTAGTCTATTTGTCGTTTGAAGCCTTGTTCTGGGTTGGGAGGTTGTTTTCCTTTCAGTAACGTGCTCCAGGCACTGGTCTCATCGGGGCCCTTGTCTTTTCTAGTGGTCAAGTTTAGGTTGTGATTTATTTGCTTGGTTGTTTGATTGTTGTTTGTTATGTTGTAAAGCTAGAAAGGGTGTTGTGTCGTACATGTAGGTGGGAGGGTGTGAAGAGGTGGGATGCTTTTTGATTGGGTGTGCCTTGTTCAATTTCTTTCTTGTTAGCCGACATCTACTCGAGGTGCTATTGAGCTTCCCTTTGTTCTTGGGATCTTTGTTTCTTTGGTGTTGTTTTCTTCCCTTCTTCCTTTTGCCTCTAAGCTTTGTGGAGGAGAGGTGGGATTGTTGTGTATTGGAGTTTGGGAAGGATGAAAAGTAGTGCATGTTCCCAGGGTGGCCACCCTAGTCCTTCTCGATCGCCATCCCCTACAGTTGCCCCCTTTCTGCGAAGGCGTGGGGGTTGGGAAGCTTGTTCTCTATTTGAGCCTCCCCTTGTGAGCTGGTAGCCACGTTTGATATCTCTTGCCTTCGTGTTGTTTTCTTCCCTTCTTGCTTTTGGCCCCTAGCTTTACGGAGAAAAGGTGGGATTGTTGTGGATTGGTGTTTAGGAAGGACGAAACGTAGTGCGAGTTCATGGGTGGCCACCCTAGTCTTTCTTTATCATCGTCCCCTGTAGTTCCCCCCTTTTTGCGAAGGCACGGGGTTGGGGAAGCTTGTTCTTTGTTTGAGCCTCCCCTTGTGAGCTGGTAGACATGTTTGATATCTCTCCTTCTTTCATGTTGTTTTCTTCCCTTCTTCCTTTTGGCCCCTAGCTTTACAAAGAAAATGTGGGATTGTTGTGGATTGGTGTTGGGGAAGTATGAAACACAGTGCGAGTTCCCGGGTTGGCCACCCTAGTCCTTCTCAATCGCCATCCCCTGCAGTGCCCCCCTTTTTGCTGAAATACCTCAAGCGATGTTTCGTGGCGTGCGTCGGCGAGCAGTGATCTTGTCCCCTTGGATGGGTAGTCGACATTAGCTGATGCGGGCTTTGTGTGGTATCGCTTGAACTTGCTTTTCTCTCTCTTTCCCTCCCATCAGGTAGGGCGGATTTAGCTCCAACTTTGCGACCTTAGCTTAGGCGAGAACAGCCACTGAGTTTAAGCATTTAATTAAGTGGAGGAAAGGAAACTTACAAGGATTCCCCTAGTAGCGGTGAGTGAACCGAGAAGAGCCCAGCATGAAAATCGGGTGGTAGCATCGCCTGAATTGTAGTATGTAGAAGCATCCTCAATGGTGGACCTGGGCCAAGTCCCTTGGAAGGGGGTGCTTGAGAGGGTGATAGCCCTGTTGGCCCGGGACCCTGCCACATCACAGTGCATTCTCAGCGAGTCAGGTTGTTTGGGAATGCAGCCCTAATTGGGTGGTAAATTATGTCCAAGGCTAACTACGGGCGAGAGACCGATAGTGAAAAAGTACCACAAGGGACTTTGAAAAGAGAGTAAAAGAGTTCTTGAAATTTCCAGGAGGGAAGTGGATGGAGGCTATCGATGCATCTCAGTTGGATGTGGAAGCGCGCAACCTATACTCGACTGTCGGAGCAATTTCCTGACTCCAATGAGTAGAAGGATGTGGGGGTTGTTGAGAAACCTTGGGCATGATCTTGGGTGGATCGGCCCCTAGTGAAAATCTTGGTGGTAGTAGAAAATATTCAAATGAGAACTTTTAAGACTGAAGTGGGGAAAGGTTCCATGTGAACAAGACTTGGACATGGGTTAGTTAATCCTAAGAGATGGGGAAGCCTTGTATCAAGGGTTCACTCTGCATGAGCATCGAAAGGGAATCGGGTTAATATTCTTGAACCGGGACATGTCGGCGAGCGACAACGTTAGGAAATCCGGAGACGTCGTCGAGGGCCCCGGGAAGAGTTATCTTTTCTTTTTAACAGCTTGCCCACCCTAGAATCGGTTCACCCGGAGATAGGGTCCAATAGCTGGAAGAACACCACACGTCTTGCCATTTTCGGTGCACCATCGGCAGCCCTTGAAAATCTGGAGGACCAAGTACTGTTCATGCCCGGTCATACTCATAACTGCACCAGAACTCCAAGGTGAACAGCCTCTGGTCAATAGAACAATGTAGGTAAGGGAAGTCGGCAAAACGGATCTGTAACTTCGGGAAAAGAATTAGATCTGAGGGTTGGGCCTATGGGTCTGCGCCCTCAATTCATGGGTTGTCGATAGTCTGCCCGAGCTGCTCTCATGGAGAGGGTGGGCAGTTGCATTCCGATTGTGCTACGGGCGTAGAATTCCCCCTGCCGGGGGATTTTCCCTAGGTGTCGAACAGTCAACTTAGAACTGGTATGGATAAGGGGAATCCAACTGTTTAATTAAAACAAAGAATTGCGATGGTCCTTGCGAATGCTGACGCAATGTGATTTCTACCCAGTGCTCTAAATGTCAAAGTGAAGAAATTCAACCAAGCGCAGGTAAACGGTGGGAGTAACTATGACTCTCTTAAGGTAGCCAAATGCCTTTTCATCTAATTAGTGACGCACATGAATGGATTAACGAGATTCCCACTGTCCCTATCTACTATCTAGCGAAACCACAGCCAAGGGAATGGGTTTGGCAGAATCAGCGGGGAAAGAAGACCCTGTTGAGCTTGACTCTAGTCCGACTTTGTGAAATGACTTGAGAGGTGTAGAATAAGTGGGAGTTGTTTTTAGCGCAAGTGAAATACCACTACTTTTATGGTTATTTTACTTATTATGTGGGGCAGAGATGGGGCACTACTCCTGTTTTTTGCCTTAAGGCACGTTTCGATGGGTCGATCTGGGTGGAAGACATTGTCAGGTGGGGAGTTTGACTAGGGCGGCACATCTATTAAAAGATAACGCAAGTGTCCTAAGATGAGCTCAACGAGAATAGAAATCTCATGTGGAACAAAAGGGTAAAAGCTCATTTGATTTTGATTTTCAGTACGAATACAAACCGTGAAAGCGTGGCCTATCGATCCTTTAGATTTTTGGAATTTGAAGCTAGAGGTGTTAGAAAAGTTACCACAGGGATAACTGGCTTGTGGCAGCCAATCGTTCATAGTGACGTTGCTTTTTGATCCTTCGATGTCGGCTCTTCCTATCATTGTGAAGCAGAATTCACCAAGTGTTGGATTCTTCACCCACCAATAGGGAACGTGAGTTGGGTTTAGACCGTTGTGAGATAGGTTAGTTTTACCCTACTAATGAACCGCATCGCAATAGTAATTCAACTTAGTATGAGAGGAATCATTGATTCACACAATTGGTCATCACGCTTGGTTGAAAAGCTAGTGGCGCGAAGCTACCGTGTGTCGGATTATGACTGAACACCTCTAAGTTAGAATCCACACTAGAAGCGGTGCATGTCACTCTTTGACTGTATCTCGACCCGTAGTAGGGGCGTCACTTTGTCGCCCCCAGGGGCCCGTGTTATTTGCAAACCATGACCGTGAAGCATCTCGATTGGGGTAGCTTTGAAGTTCAATTCCAAACGGTCGTTGAGAAGAATCCTTTGCAGACAACTTAAATACGCGACAGGGTATTGTAAGTGGTAGAGTGGCCTTGTTGCCACAATCCACTAAGGTTCAGCCCTTGGTCGCCTCGATTCAGAGCTTCGCTCTTGTCACAAACAAATTTGCGCAACCCTCCTGCTCTTGCGCCTTTGCCTATTCCTCGAGACGACAATTTTTTATTGCTTGGGAGAGGGAAATTCAGGGATTCCACGCCGCGATAGAAAAGGTGCTGAAGCCTAGGAAAACTGGGCTTTCCATGTCATGCCACGGCACCTAGAATTTTGGGGTTTCCATGCCGCGCCCTCACACCCAAAATTTGGGGTTTCCATGCTATGCCTCGATGCCGAAAATTTGGGGTTTCCACTTGGCGCCTAAAATTTGGGGCTTCCATGTCGTGCCAAAAATTTGGGGTTTCCACCCGGCGCCTAAAATTTGGGGGTTCCATGTTGCGCAAAAAATTTGTGGTTTCCACCCAGCACCTAAAATCTAGGGGTTCCATGTCGCGCCAAAAATTTGGGGTTTCCATGTCGCGCCTAAAATTTGGGGGTTTCGCCCGGCGCAAAAAAAAAAAAAAAAAATTGGGTTTCCATGTCACGCCTAAAATTTGGGGGTTCCGACTGGCGCAAAAAAAATTTGGGGTTTCCATGTCGCGCCTAAAATTTGGGGCTTTCGCTCGGCGCCCAAGCTTGGGGAAACTTGGGGTTTCCATGTCGTGCCACGACCGAAACTGGTGGCGCACAAGCCTACAGAAACTAGGGGTTTCCAAGTTGCGCCCAAGCCTAGGGAAACTTGGGGTTTCCATGTCATGCCCTGTCACCCAAGCCTGGGAAACTAGGGGTTTCCATGTCCCACCCTTGATGGAACCACGGGTTTCCGCATTTTACGACATGATGAAAACGCGGGGTTTTCAACAATTCCCCAACGCAGGGAACTTGGGGTTTCCATGATGATGCAAACCAGCTCATAAGTCTTGGGAACTTTGGGTGTTTCGAAACCACTGCCCAAGTCTAGGGAACTCACGGTTTCCATGTCGCGGCACACCCTGAATCGCCCGAGAGTCTGTGGAACTTCAGATTTCCATGTCATGGGGCCACGAAAAGCTGCCAAAGTTCGGGGAACTCATGGTGTCCATTTTGTTGTGGGTTGGAAACTACTACCCAAGTCAACGGACACACACGGGGTTTACATTTCGTGTCACAGCAAAAATTGCTACCCAAGTCTGGGGAACGCGGTGTAAGGACCTGCGGTTCGGTTTCTTCCCGTCAGTGCGAAGTATGAACTCTACGAATAGAATGTGCATTAGAGGTGGAGTGATGGTTGGTTTATAGCGTGGGAGAATTTGGCATAACCCACGGGCTAACTTACATGTTAGGGCGACTTGAACGAAGGATTGTTGGCTGACCAACAAACGGATGGCAAGTCTACGATGTTTAAGGGCATTTTGGCATGCGGTGGTCGAGTCGGCTTGCGCAACAACTTGCCCAACTGCTCGTATAAATATTGCAAGGCATTTGAGCACTTGGCATTCATTCGAAGATGGAAATTCGAACATGAGAATTCGGTGATCAAGAAAAAAGTGTGAAGTAGTGGAGCAGGTCGTAAAAGAGGCATGGGCATATATGCACCCGCTATTGGGAAAGCACACATGATACGCATAGGTTTCGATTATCAGGTGAGGGTGTGGGCAAGGAAGGTGCCTGCCGTTTGGTGTGACACGAGTGTCTCGGGTGACTTGGGTAGGTCGCCCGCCCGTTGTGGAAGAAGAAACGTGGAGGTGTCTCCGGTGACTCGGGTAGGTCGCCCGCCCGTCGTGCAGTGGTAAACGAGGTTCGGTTGAGGAGTGTGGTTGGCAGCTCGTGTGAGGGCACGCCTGCCCAGCTCGGGCAAGGAACTTGGTTGGCACATGGAGGCGTTGCCTATTTGTAAAATTGGCTAGGTATGAAACTTGGTGTTTCCCAAGTATACTTGTAAAGCCTTGTAAACATTGTAAAGTTGAACAATATATTGTGTTTGGTAGACTCATTGTTCAGGGAGTTTCCCCTCTCTTTATACTGTGCAATTTTGTTCTTCATGTATAATTGCTAATGATAATGAATGTGTATGGGTGTTCATTGGTATAAAGGAAACATAATAATACTTGGTTGCAAAAAAAACTAAGTAGACTAATGGTTAGGCGTATTCCATGAACATAAGTATTGGTGAAAAGAAAGTGTTAGGTGGCATCGCACCTCGCCAAGTACGGTTGAAAGACTACCGTAGGCCTGAGGGCGTGACACGCAGCGTTCCCATGTCGCTCACATTGCAACTAAAACTACCGCCCAAGTTTGGGGAGCTTCATGCTTCCATGTCATCGCGCGATAGGGAACAACCGCCCAAGTTTGGGGAGCTTCGGGTTTCCATGTCATTGCGTGATAGGGAACAACCGCCCAAGTTTGGGGAGCTTCATGCTTCCATGTCATCGCACGATAGGGAACGACCGCCCAAGTTTGGGGAGCTTCGGGTTTCCATGTCATTGCGTGATAGGGAACAACCGCCCAAGTCTACCAAACACGGGGCTTTCCATTCCATGGCATGATGGAAACTGCAACCTCGGGGTCTTCCATGTCCCGCCACGACAGAAACCACGACCTCGATGTAGGGAACTCGACTTTCCATGCCGCAGAACGATAGAAAACCACCCAAGTCTAGGGGATTTTTGTTTCGTGGCATGAGGGAAACTGCCTAATTCTTGCAATCTTTGGGGTCTTCATCTCCCGCCCGGGCGAAAAACACGGCCCCAGTGCGGGGAACTTGAGTTTCCACCTCCCAAGTCTTGCGAACTCGGGGTTTACATTTTGCGACGGGGTGGAAACCGCTTTCCTGGTCTATCTCTCGAACTTGGGGTTTCCATGCCTCATTGTAACAGGAGCAGTCCAAGTGTGGGGAAAGTGGGGTTTCTCTGCCCCACCATGACGACAGCTGCCCAAGTGCACGCAAAATCTGGGGTTTCCATGTCCCATTGCGTCAGAAACCTCCACCACGTACGGGGTGGGGGTGTCAGGTATTCGAGTCAGGAGCGCTCGAGAGAGTTGAGAGACCGAACCCATAGTACAGATGCTTGCGTTCCGTTATATGCTACTTGGGTGAGTGTTTGATTATATGCGAAGTCTTGGCATGGCATTCACGCCCCTTGATACTTGCACGATACGTGAGTCACCGACGGAAGGCGTCCAGGTGACCCTTGTTGGGTGCTCGGATGAAAGAGGTGACCATGTGTGGACGAGTTAGGACGCGGGCAGGTGTGTGACGTGTGGCAACGGGTGTAATCGGCGAAGCGTTGGAGCCAACCAATGGGTGTGACGGTGCACATGAACGGACGCAGTGGTTCATTGGAATGGGGTTTGTCGAGGTTATGTGGTAGGTCAGCTGGGCATGCATGTTGATGGAGCCAACCCTTGTTATCCCTGAGAGACACGACCCTTGGGCGAAAGGATGTGTATAAGTAAGGAGGATGGTGTTCAATAAAGGACACCGAACTCAGACTCCCACATCGCAGAATAAGTGGAAAGGAAGGAGTTGGGTGAAAAAGGAAGGAAGAGAAGGACGCGGGTAAGAGGGTCGCACCGGTGGGTGGATTACAAAGGGCAGGTCGGACTTGGTAGTGCGGACAGGCAGAGCAGAGCGGGTTACTATCCGGGAAGGAAAGTCGCACTGCATGCGGGCCACATGCCCTCACTATGGACCGCACCGACGGGCAGAGTTTGGGCGCCACGAAACGGAAAGTTGGGTGGATAGGTTCGCAGTTTAGGTGTGGAGTTGTGTCATGCAGGCTGCGGGCAGTGCAGCATGACAACACGAGATGAGGTTCAGTATTTGGGATATATTATTGATGAATGGTGGGTGCATGTTGATATAGCCAAGATCCAATTCATTCGAGATTGGCCAACCCCAAACACTCTAAGAGAGCTCTGTAACTCTCTGGGTCTTGCCAACATCTACCGTAGGTTTTTGTTATGGACTAGAGACTTCTGATTTTCCACTTCTCTACAAAAGCCACTGAGAATTCAGCAACACATACTAGACACACTTGGAGGGTCAACAAGTTCCATATTTTCACCTCAAGGATGCACTGTTATGCCACCTGGGACACCTTTGTGTTCCTTCAAGCGAGCATTACAAGATGATTTGGGAAGCACACTACAATTGTGTCATTGGGCATTTTGAGGTTGAGAAAATAGTGGAAGTACTACAAAAGTATTTATGGTAAGTTGTTTTTGCTGTATTGTTAAGAACACTTATTGGAAAATTGTCTGAGTGTTGAAAGAATAATTGAAGATAAATTTATGGTAAGTTATTTTCACTGCATTGTTAAGAACACTTATTGGAAAATTGACTGAGTCTTGAAGTAGGCGCAGACCATGTACACAAGTATTGGTAAAAGGAAAAAGTACGGCGGTGTCACACCCGCTTATGCGTGGTTGAAATACTACCACTAGGATAGGAGCGTGACATGGGGTCTCCCAGTCCCTCCTCCACAAAAGTCACCAAATTGTGGGGAACCCGGGGATTCCATGCCCCGCCTTGTCGAAAGCATCCCAAGTGCAGGAAATTTTGGGTTTCCATGTCTCCTCACGATGGAAATCACCCCAGGTGCAGTAAACTTGGTGTACATCGAGTCTACAACCTCACATCAAGAAAAAGGCTCGTTTGGTCAAGAGAATGAAGGTTTCTTCATTGGTAAAGGATCTCGCTAAGGATCAAAGGTTGGAGTCTCTTCTAGAGTTAGTCCTCCATGGACTATCAAAAGTTGAAAGAAGGACACAGTGTCGGGGAACGAAGTGCCAAAGAAACAAAGTGCAGAGAGGAGGAAGGAATTGACTTGTGCTGGGAGGATATCATTGTCAAGGGTCTAGGGCTTCGCAATGACCAATAAGAAGCTTCAATAAGAGAAATTTACGAAAGGCTTTTCCTCTCTGAGAGAGAGAGGTTTTTCCTTGGAAGAGATCCAACATCTTGTGTTCTTGTTCTTATGTTTTTGGCACTAGTTTGATGAAAGTAAACACACATGCATTAATAAGAAGAGAATAAGATTAAGATAACACGATAAATTGTAAAAGAGCTTCACAAATTGTTATCAAGTCAAGAAGAATCCTGCTATACCCCATTGCCCCAGATTCTTCAACGCGATATCGGAGCTAAGGTGACACATCAAGGAAAGGGAATCTCAAGAACATCCACAAGGTTGAAGCATCAAGCCAAGAAGTCTCAATCACATCAAGGACAAGAAGGTCTACCATCTATCATTCATCATGGAAGACTACAAAGCAAGAAGAAACGCCTTGTATAAAGGCACCTACAAGAAGAACAAATCAAAGAGGGACCTACATCAAGCTACACCATGTTGAAAAATGAAAGGCACTACGAGACAAGTCATCAAGCAAGTCCATTTGAAGAAAGCAACTTGAACAACATTAAGATCTAAGGAAGGCAAGCCATCAAGTCTTCAAGAAGAAAGCAAGTTCACTACATCTCAAACTCTATCAAGTAAGTATATGTCCCCTTCTAAGTATACCTTAGTGTCTTTTTGCAAGGAAAGTAACAAATTGGTTGGGACCACTACACGTCCAAAGTCCAATGGTTTGGATGCCAAGAATATGGACGCTACGAAAGGGATTTCCCTAAACTTAAGAAGGACAACAACAACAAGAGAAAAAGGGAAGAAGCTCATGTAACTCAAGAAGTGAAAGAAGACGACAAGAAGCAAAAGAAGGAAGATCCTCCTATGACTAAGTCAACCTCTTTTCTTAAAGTCTTCTTTCAAAGGGGGTAGAGGTCTCATTGGGCGTCCCATTTATGGGATTCAAGAGAGGATGATACACAGGCGAGAGCAGATGAAGAAAGAAAGGCTACACCAATTGAGGAGAACTATCAAATAAAGTCGAGATGATAAAAGCATAATCAAGATGAGGTATGTATGCATCAAAGTTTAGGTCATGTCATCATATACATTGATTGGGTCATGGGAAAAGTTCTAGAATCATGATCAAGAATAAAAGGATCTCTTTCGCCAACGACATACTCGGAGGCATGTACTACAGTGGAGTAAAGGTCAACATGAAGAAGTGCTCTCACAAGGAGTACAAGGTGGTTGACTAATAAATCCAAGAAGAAGAAAATGAAGAAAGAGATCAAGCATGTGAAGAACATCACGGTCAAAAAGAATAACTATTTGACAAGATTCCTCAACCTCTCTTGAAATAAGGCATGGCAACTCTGACAAAGGAAGAAAAAGATAAAGGACCCTTGACACCTACGAAGGCCTTGGAGATAGTAAGGTGCAGATAACCGATTCAACTCTACAAATATGTCATGGTGAAGAGGCCATCCAAAAAAAGCACCATTTGGTGTTGAAGCAATATCACGATGAACTCATGAAGGGCCACTAAATCAAAGCATGGGAACAAGCAAGTACAACTAAGCATCCATGTGATAAGTATTATGAAGGATAGAAAAGATGAAAAAGGAGTAGCTAGATGACAAAAGGGACATATATATATGAAGAAGGACACTTTCCACAAAGGGAGCAATGACATGACAAACCGGGAGGGAAAGTGATCGATGGCCGGTACCCTGCCAAGAAGAAGTTCAAACAAAGACTTCATGACATTGAAGGAAAGAAGGAGATCAAGCGGCTGAAGGACCCACGAAGAAGACATTGTTGATGAATGGACAAGTCCCTAGCTAAGAGGGAGTTCTAACAAGTTCCCAACTACAAAGGAGCTTGGGCAAGTTCCTTGTCAGTGGAAACTTGGGCATGTCTTCCTCAATCAAGGGGAACAGATCAACACAGCATTCTTGTCTTCACTTAGCAAGAAAGAACGGGAGGATTGGGTAACCATTTGGCATCTAATGCTCTCTGAGGATGTGTAGGGCATCCAAGACAAGAGTAGGCAAGAGGAGCGATATTCTTTAAGGGGTGGGAACCCAAGACAATAATTGTCCTAGAAGGTCATACTTAGGGAACACCTGGGTGGGTATGTACCTTTAGAGACAATGACTAAGGTGTTTATAAGCCATTAGCCTCGCCAACATTGTGCTCTGATCTTATGAGAGATAAAGTTGTTAGTCAAGGCCTTGCTATGAACAATGTTGGCTAA
>APFE031439627.1:110844-124737 GCA_000404065.3 Pinus taeda
CATTGAGTTTCTTGCTCATTGAAATAGGACTAGCACATGTTAAAGTGTTATAAAGAGTCAAAAGAAAAGGTTGAAGACCTTAAGGGCATGTTACACGAGGTATATTTATGTATTAGATTCAAATATATTCCTACCCTTGTGCCTTCGTTCGGGTCATGCGCCCATTCAAACCCCAAATTTCCTTCGGGCGGGCCGAGTCATTGCGTGCCATGCCGTGTGTGGGTGCCCGGGCACACGTGGCCATGCCAAAAATGCTAAGTCATGACCGCCCGTGTGCCTTCTTTGTTCAGGTCATGTACCCATGGAAACCCCAAATTTCGTTCGGGTGATTCGAGTCGGGTCATGCCTTGCCGTGTGTGGGTGCCCCGGCACACGTGGTCGTACCAAAAATTCTAAGTCATCACCGCCCGTGTGCCTTCTGCACGTTCGTGCGGCCCTTTTTCCCGACGCTCTCTCGAGCCTTCATTCGGGTCGTGCACCCGTGGAAAGCCTAGGTTTCGTTCAGGATGTGCACACATGGAAACACCAAATTTTGCTCGGGTGGGTCGGGTCGTGTCGTGTGTGGGTGCCCGTGCAAACGCGTTCGGGCGAGTTGGGTCGGGTCGTGCCATGCCGTGCACGAGTGCTCGGGAACATGTGGCCATGCAAAAAATGTTAAGGCATGACCACCCATGTGCCTTCTGCATGTGCGCGCGACCCGTTTGCCCGACACTACCTCGTGCCTTCGTTCGGGTCGTGCAACCATGGAAACCCCAAATTTCGTTCGGGTGGGTCGGGTCATGCCGTGTGTGGGTGCTCGGGAACATGTGGCAGTGCCAAAAATGCTAAGTCATGACCCCCCATGTGCCTTATACACGTTCGTGCAGCCCGTTTTCCTAACGCTCCCTTATGCCTTCATTCGGGTCACGCACCCATGGAAACCCAAAATTTCGTTTGGGTTTCGCATACAAGGAAACCCCATATTTTGTTCGGGTTGGGTCGTGTCGTGTCATGTGTGGGTGCCCGTGCAAACGCGTTCAGGCGGGTTGGGTGGACTCGCCCAAGGCCGGTCGGGCCGTTTCATGCTGTGTGTGGGTGCCCAGGCACACGTGGCATTGCCAAAAATTCTAAGTCGTGACCACCCGTGTGTCTTCTGCATGTTCGTGTGGCTCATTTGCTTGACGCTCCCTCGTGCCTTCGTTCGGGTTGTGCGCCCACAGAAACCCCAAAATTTTGTTCCGGTCGTGCGCCCATGGAAGCCCCAAATTTTGTTTCAGCGGGTCGGGACATGCCATGTGTGGGTGCCCGTGAAAACGCATTGGGGTGGGTCGGGTTGGGTTGGGTCGGGTCATGTTGTGTCGTGTGATGGCACCCAGGGCGCACGCGGTCATATAAAAAATGCTAAGTTGTGACCGGGGGTGGGCTTTGTGCATGATCGTGCTGCCCATTTGCCCAAATCTCCCTTGTGCCTTCGTTTTGGTGGTGTGTCAGAGCCCATGTAAACTCATTCGAGCGGGTAGTTTGTCGTGTAAACACTCGTTCAGGTGGTTTTTTTGCCATGTAAACTCGTTCGGGCAGGTTGTTTGAGGGCGCCCATGTAAACTTGTTCAAGGAGGTCGTTTGCCATGTAAACTCGTTCAGGCGAGTAGTTTGAGGGTGCCCGTGTAAACGCGTTCGAGCAGGTCAGGCGAGGGCGTCCACGTAAACTCGTTCAGGCGGGTCGAGTGAGGGCATCTATGCAAACTCGTTCGGGCGGGTCGCTCAGAAGAGGGCATCTGTGCAAACTCGTTCGGGCAGGTCGGGCGAGGGCATCCGTGCAAATTCGTTCAGGCGGGTCGTTCGGGCGAGGGCGTCTGTGCAAACTCGTTCGGGCGGGTAGGGCGAGGGCGTCCGTGCAGACTCATTTGGGCGGGTCGGGCGAGGGTGTCTATGTCAACTCATTCAGCGTCCATGCAAACTCATTTGGGCGGATCGGGTGAGGGCGCGCCCAAGCACACGAGCCTGTATTAAAACTATTAAGTTGTGACCTAGGGTGGCCTTTGTGCACGTTTGTGAAGCTTGTTTGCCTTGCTCTCCATTTTCCCTTCGTTTCGGTAGTGTCGGCACCCATGTAAACTCATTCGGGCGGGTCAGGCGAGGGCGTCCATGTCAACTCATTTGGGCGGGTCAGGCGCGGGCACGCTCAGGCGAACGAGCCCATATCAAAATTGCTAAGTTGTGACCCGAGGATGGATTTGTGCACGTTCGTGCAACTCGTTTGCCCAGCTCTCCCCTGTCCCTTCGTTTCGGTCGAGCGGGCACCCATGTAAACTCATTTTGGTGGGTTGTTTGAGGGCGTCCATGTCAACTCATTTGGGCGGGTCGGGCGAGGGCGTCCATGTGAACTCGTTCGGTTGGGTCGGGCGAGGGTGTTCCTGTGAACTTGTTTGGGCCGGTCCGATGAGGGTGTGCCCGGGCGAACGAGCCTGTATCAAAAATGCTAAGTTGTGACCCGAGGTTGGCTTTGTGCACATTCGTGCAGCTCATTTTCCCAGCTCTCCCTTATCCCTTTGTTTCGGTCGTGTGGGAACCCATGTAAACTCATTCGTGCGGGTCGTTTGAGGGTGTCCGTGTCAACTTGTTCGGGCGGGTCAGGCGAGGGTGTCTATGTGAACTCATTCAGGCGCGTCGGGCAAGGGCGTGCCTGGGCGAACGAGCCCATATCAAAAAATACTAAGTTGCGACCTAAGGTTGGTTTTGTGCACATTCGTGCAGCTCATTTACCCGGCTCTCCTTTCTCCCTTCATTTCAGTGAGTCATTTAAGGGCGTGCATGTCAACTCGTTCAGGCGGGTCGGGCGAGGGCGTGCTTTTCAACTCATTTGGGCAAGTCAAGCGAGGGCATCCGTGTGAACTCGTTCGGGCGGGTCAGGTGAGGGGGCGCCCAGGTGAACGAGCCTGTGTCAAAAAATGCTAAGTTGTGACTCGAGGTTGGCTTTGTGCACATTCGTTCAGCTTGTTTTCCTGGCTCTCCCTTGTCCCTTTGTTTCGATGAGTCGTTTGAGGGTGTGCATGTGAACTTGTTCGGGCGGGTCGGACGAGGGCGTCCATGTGAACTTTTTCAGGTGGGTCAGGCGAGGGCGCACCTGGGCGAACGAGCCCGTGTCAAAAAATGTTGTTGTGACCTGAGGTTGTCTTTGTGCACATTCGTGCAACTCATTTGCCCGGCTCTCCCTTGTCCCTTTGTTTCGGTGAGTCGTTTGAGGGCGTGCATGTGAACTCGTTCAGGTGGGTCGTGTGAGGACGTCCATGTGAACTCATTCGAGTGAATGAGCCTGTATCAAAAAATGCTAAGTTGTGACCCGAGGTTGGCTTTGTGCACGTTCATGCAACTCATTTGCCCGACTCTCCCTTGTTCCCAGGTCACCCATCGTGCAGCCCTGCACGGCGACTTCGCCCAACCTGCACTTCCACTCTGCCTTTGGCCTGCGTCCAACTGATGCATTGAGAGATGATGATCTAAGATCGATTATTGGAATGAGCTCCACGCTCTCCCAATATATACCAAGTGTAGGGCATGGTCCTGGCTACCTAGCTGACTTGCCCAAAGCCCCTACACCATCGCAAAAGCCACCAAACACACTGCCGGCTCCACACAAGTGTTGGTCGGCCTCCATAGCATTTGTCACCATGCCACCACACATATATAAACACAACTCACTTCCTTCCACATATGCACATAAGTATTATCGCATACTACAGGAAGTTCGCACTTCCCGTAACTGCACCTTGTTCAGCTCGTCCGTCGTTCATTCAAGCCTCTCCCGTGCGCACACCCGTTCACCCGGCGCCCAGGGACTGTAGGTCATTACATCCTCCTCCACCTGAAATCATTGTCGTCCTTGACAACATACCATCCTAGCAGCCATCTGTCACCAAGATCACCATACCCAGGTATACACCCCATCGGTATGTCATATATCAGAAATCATATTAATCCATGACCATTGACCACCTTCTCACAATCTCCACATGCTTCTCTCCATTGTGGAAGGCTCGTCCCTCCATCTCAAGCTACATGCCCACTACAACATATCGTGCTGACCTCATCATGTGTTGTCCTCATGTGAACTGCTGCCATGATACTCCAACAAAAGCTAACACATCTCTGCACACTACATGCCCCCATGTCTGAACTAGTCGGATGGCTAGTCCAACTGTCATGCTCAAACCATGAGAATGTACATCTTCATGCCAATATCAGCCATTTCTCAAAACATCCCGTCACATCATCAACTCAATCAAGAATCCATCTCCATATAAGTGTAAGCCATGCTCAGGTCCATGAAGTAGTCCTCATCTCATCTGCAACATGTTGTCCATGATGTTTGGTGTCAATGTGCTGCATGAAATCAGCCACATCTATCCCAACATCATCCATATGTGTGACTCCCAAATATTAAGAGACCATCTCATCAACCTCCAACTCTCGATGTGCCACATCCAGGTCCATGAAGAAACCTCCATCATATATGCAATGTGCCATCCCTCAAGTCTGCCATAGAAAAAGTATACATCTGTCTCATCTATCCATGTGCTACCCATGATCCTAGATCAATCAGGTCTCATGTGTCGAAGGTGGTTGAGTCTCGGCTCAACCCATGCCCAAGTTTTTCCACCAAGGCATCATCATCATCGTAACTCCATCACTCCAAAGTGTCTCATATTGATCCTCCACATAAAGTCACTCTTTCAAGCCATTTCCCATACATGTACTTGAAAGTATGCAACCCATCCTGCATCAAAGTCTCTGACCTCAGCTCCTCAATGCATCATGAGCTCCATAAGCCATCTCCAACCAACATCTCAGCAAGCATACATGTCTTGGCCCAAAGGTCTCTGCAAGATGCCTGAGCTCTCCATGTAGTAAGAATGCCGCATAGTCTACTCACCACTCCATCCAAATCCATGGTCTTGTTGTAAAAGAGTGCACAACCTCTCCATCGACTCATAAGTAAAACATCTTCATGTCACATCAACAAATCCATCTGCACAACACCCCTGCCTCGGCAATCCTCATTGGATGCCCATAAGTGACATCTCTACAAGTGCTCTCGCACAATGTCCCTAGATAAGACTGTCATGCTCCATGTCTCCAACCTAATGTCCATGACTAAGTTGTCCATGTAGTCCAACCAAGTAGACCCATCACAACAATCGATCATCCTCATCCAAGTCTGCAATCTTTGGTCTAGTGAACTCGGTCACCCAACCATATCATCATCATATCATGAGTCTCTTCCATCATAGATCCCCCTCACTGAAGGTTCCACCACGACTTGCTCTTGGTCTCGGCCATGAGAAGTCCATCCAAGTGTGTGCCCTTCAATCTATCCATGAGTCATGCCGTGCACTTAACCAATGCGACTAAAGCATGACCCATTCATCCGAAATGATCATCATGTTACTCCCTTGTCATGGGCCTTTGTACCTTCTACCATAAGGTAAAAAACAACCCCGACAAGTCCTGGAACAATCAACAATCCTTGCTTTTCCATACAAGTTCTCATCATAGACATCCATGGTAAGATGGCCCCTAGCATCAGCAAACTTCGTTTACCCTTCCCTACATATGGTCCATCTACCAAATGCTCAAGTGAAACACAAGTATCAATAGTACTTACATCATCATCATCATCATGAGGTTCCTCCATGGGAGTGTCCTCATCCGTCCATGTCTGCAAACTGCACGATCCTGGTCCAACTTGATCAATCTCAAGCTCATCCTCTATCATGGTCATGTCTGCAACATCTTCAATTATCACGGCTTCCTCTTCCTTGTCAGCACAATTTGCAACTTCATCTTGCTCCATTATCCATCCAAGTTGAATAAGCTCGTATCCAACATTCTTTTCCAAGACTTCAAGCTTATCTCGAATCCGGGGATTCTCTTCTTTCATCTACTTCAACCTGTATAAGGTAAGGAAGAGCTTCCCTTCGCATTCTTCCAAATCTGCCATGCTTTGACATTTAGCTTGGCCCAAGCACTAAGCTTCACCCCTGCTAAACCTGTTTCACCATTCACCAGCTTCACCAAGTTCCCTACAACCATTAACCAGCCCTTGTTCCACTTGTATGACAAATCATCTTCCTTCACCTGCAAGTACCTGCTTCCACTATCACTTCGTCACGAGCAACCTTGCTCTGATACCAACTCATGATAGTGTAGTGGGATTAGAACTTCATTGACAACTCGGTCATCAGCCTGCTCTGATACCAAATGTCACACCCCCAAGCCTACGGTAGTCTTTCAACCGTGCTAGGCGAGGTGCGGCACTACCAACCGTTTTCTTTTCACCAATACTTACGATTGTAGACTACACCTTAACATTCAATACTTAGTTTTATTTTCGTTACCAAGTATTATTATGTTTCCTTTATACCAATGAACACCCATACACATTCATTATCAACAACATTATACAAGAGAAATGCACAAAAATATAAAGGGAGGGGCAACTCCCTACAATATGAGTCTGCTCAATATCAATATATATACAATTTTTCCACTTTTACAAAGTATAGGCTAAGTCCTTGGGGAACCCCAAATTAATACTTAGCCAAATTTCCAACTTCAGCAAACTCGCTTTCCCAGCTCATCAGCACCTTCGCACGGTCGCCGTACGACTCACCAACCCCTCGTTCACCTTGTTCCACGTCTTCCCCAGTTCACACTTCGTTTGGTCCACAGACGCCCAAATCGTGTATACCTGCCCACACACAGTCCCACTTTCCAACCCTTGGCAACCACCCAAATCATGTGAAACAACACGTAGTACCACCTGCCCAACTCTATGACCTCCGGTTCCAACCTTCATCTCCACCGCACCGTCATGCATGGCGCGCCCACATTCGGCCACCCATCTGCACACCCTCACCGTGTCGACCAACTCTTTGTTCGGCGGATGCCCTACATGGGCCGCCCATCCTGCACGTCCACAAGGACGCCCCCACTCGGCTGCCCGTCATGCACGCCTACCCGGATTCCCTCACGGTCACCCACATGCCCAACTCAGTCACCCATCATGCAGCTCTGCATGGGGGCCCTCACCAAGTCACCCGTCGTGCACGCCTGCACGGACGCCCTCACCCAGGTCGCCCATCGTGCAGCCCTAAACGGTCGCTCGCCTGGGTCGCCCGTCGTGCAGCCCTGCATGGTGACTTCGCCCAACCTGCACTTCCGCTCCTCCTTCAGCCTGCGTCCAAGTGATGTGTTGAGAGATGATGATCCAAGATGGATTGTTGGAATGAGCTTCACTCTCTCCCAATATATACCAAGTGTAGGGCATGGTCCTGGCTGCCCAGCTGACTCACCCAAAGCCCCTACACCATCGCAAAAGCCACCAAATGCACCGTCGGCTCCACACAAGTGTTGGTCAACCTCCATAGCATTTGTCACCATGCCACCATGTATATATAAACACAACTCACTTCCTTCCACGTATGTGCATAAGTATTGTCGCATACTACAGGAAGTTCACACTTCCCATAACCGCACCTTGTTCAGCTTGTTCGTCGTTCGTTCAAGCCTCACCCATGTGCACGCCCGTTCACCCGTTCACCCAGGAACTGCAAGTCATTACATGCCCGAGCAAAAGAGCCCATATCAAAAAATGCTAAGTTGTGACCCGAGGTTGGCTTTGTGCATATTCGTGCAACTCATTTTCCCGGCTCTCCCTTGTCCCTTCGTTTCGGTGAGTCGTTTGAGGGCGTGCATGTGAACTTGTTCGGACAGGTCGGGTGAGGGCATCCATGTGAACTCGTTCAGGCAAGTCGGGTGAGGGCGCAACTGGGCGAATGAGCTCGTATCAAAAGATGCTAAGTTGTGACCCTTGGTTGGCTTTGTGCACATTCGTTCAGCTCGTTTGCTTGGCTCTCCCTTGTCCCATCGTTTCGGTGAGTCGTTTGAGGGTGTGCGTGTGAACCCGTTTGGGTAGGTCATGCGAGGGCATCCATGTGAACTTGTTTGGGTGAACGAGTCTGTATCAAAAAATGCTAAGTTGTGACCCGAGGTTGGCTTTGTGCACATTCGTGAAGCTCATTTTCCTGTCTCTCCCTTGTCCCTTCATTTCGGTGAGTCATTTGAGGGCGTGTGTGTGAACCTGTTCGAGCGGGTCAGGTGAGGGCATCAGTGTGAACTCGTTCGGGCAGGTCAGGTGAGGGCGCACCCAGACGAATGAGCCCGTATCAAAAAATGCTAAGTTGTGACTCGAGGTTGGCTTTGTGCATGTTCGTGTAGCTCGTTTTCCCCACTCTCCTCTGTCCCTTCATTTCGGAGAGTCGTTTGAGGGCGTGCGTGTGAATGCACTTGGGTATGTCACGCCCCTACACCTGCGGTAGTCTTTCAACCACTTATAGTGAGGTGTGGCACTACAAATCGTTTTCTTTTCACCAATACTTATGATTGTAGACTACGCCTACCATTCCACTTTTCCTACTTAGTTTGTGTTTTGCAACCAAGTATTATTAATGTGTTCCTTTATACCAATGAATACCCATACACATTCATTATCAACATCATTATACAAGAGAAATGCACAACAGTATAAAGGGAGGGGAAACTCCCTGCAATATGAGTCTGCCCAAATCAATATATTATAAAATATTCACTTTTACAATATACAAGTTAAATCTTGGGAAACCCCAAATTTACACTTAGCCAATTTTCACAACTTTAGCAAACTCAGTTGCCCATCTTGTCAGCACCTCCGCATGGTCGCCACACGACTCACCAACCATTTGTTCACCTCGTCACACGATCGTGTTGTTTTCCCAACTTGGACACGTCTCCAAGTCCCCACACATGGGCACCTCTGCCCGAGACACACCTCTATTCACAACCTCAACACTTCACCAAGTCACAGTGCACACTTGCACGACAGGAAGGTGCTCACCCGAGTCACCAAGATACTTGTGCCAATCGTCACACAAAGCAGGCGCCACACACCCATGCGCGCCCTCACCCAACCACCGAGCGCTCCTGCCCACACCTTCACCTACAACCACACTTCACTGTGCACACCTGCCCAAGAATGGGCGCATACTAGAACTATGCCTTTCCCCTTAGACTTGCACACTTAGACTACACCTCTACCTTGTGTAGCAAAGATGTAAACCTCGCCCACGCCCTTAATCCATAAAAAAATCCCCTACATAACAAGTCGGCCTCCATACATGTTTTCACATCCTCCACGCCATATAAACACAACTCACTTCCTTCCCCATATGCACATAAGTATTATTGCATACTATAGGAAGTTCGCACTTCCCGTAGTCGCACCATGTTCATCTCATCCATCGTTTGTTCAAGCCTCGCCCTTACGCATGCACTGTCCGCCTATGCACCCAAGAACTGCAGGTCGTTACATCCTCCTCCACCTGAAGTCGATGTCGTCCTCGACAATATACCATCCTGGTAGCCATCCACCAAGATCAACTGTATCATCCATGATGTCAACTCCTCCACATACTGCAAACATCTCTGCAACATATGTAGAACCACCATCTCCATCATGTCTCACCTTGGCAACCATCTATCACCAAGATCACCATACCAAGGTATACACCCCATCGATATGTCATATATTAGAAATCATCTCAATCCATGATCATCGATCACCCTGTCACAATCTCCACATGTTGCTCCCATCGTGGAAGGCTGGCCCCTCCATCTCAACCTACATGCTTCCTACAACATATCGTTTCGACCTCATCACGTGTCGTCCCATGTGAACTGCTGCCATGATACTCCAACACAATGCTAACACATCTCTGCACACTACATGTCCCCATGTCTGAACTAGTCGGATGGCCAGTCCAACTGTCACGCTCAAACCATGAGAATGCACATCCTCATGCCACCATCAGTCATTTCTCAAAACATCCCTTCACATCCTTAACTCGATCAAGAATCCATCTCCATATAAGTGTAAGCCATGCTCATGTCTATGAAGTAGTCCTCATCTCATCTGCAACATGATGTCCATGATGTTTGGTGTCAATGTGCTACATGAAATCAGGCATATCTATCCCAACATCATCCATATGTGTATCTCCTCCATATGAAGAGATCATCTCATCAACCTCCAACTCTCGATGTGCCACATCCAGGTCCATGAAGCAACCTCCATCATATCTGCAATGTGTCATCTCAAGTCTACCATAGAAACAAGTATACACCTGCCTCATCTATCGATGTGCTGCCCATAATCGTAGATCAATCAGCTCCCATGTATCAAAGGTGGTTAAGTCTCGGCTCGACCCATGCCCAAGTGTTTCTACCAAGGCATCATCATCATCATAAATCCATCACTCCAAAGTGTCTCATATCGATCCTCCACATCAAGTCACTCTTTCAATCCATTTCCCATACATGTACTTGAAATTATGCACCCCATCCTGCATCAAAGTCTATGACCTCAGCTCCTCAATGCATCAGATCCTCTAAGTCCACCATATATGAAGTCCCTAAAAGTCACAACAGTCTCATGTCATCATGAGCTCCATAAGCCATCTCCAACCAACATCCCAGCAAGCATACAAGTCTTAGCCCAAAGGTCTCTGCAAGATGCCTCAGCTCTCCATGTAGTAAGAATGCCCCATAGTCTGCTCACAACTCCATCCAAATCCATAGTCTTGTTGTACAAGAGTGCACAACCTCTCCATCGGTTCATAAGTAAAACATCTCCATGTCACATCAGCAAATCCATCTGCACAACACCCCTGCCTCAGCACTCCTCATTGGATGCCCATAAGTGACACCTCTACAAGTTCTCCTACATAATGTCCCTGCATAAACTGCAATGCTCCATGTCATGCGGAAAGAGTTATTTTTGTGGACAAACCTAACCTCCCTAGGAGTCTAAGACTCTCTAGTGACAAACAAACCAAACAAGAGCAATCCTTCTCTAAACACACATTATTCTATGAGAGATCAAGTGTTTTCCGATCTTACCTTAGGTCCAACGCTTGTTGTAGCAGTCCAGCCTTGCTGATCCAGATGAGCTCCTCCTTCACTTTAAGACCTGCATACACTAACAAAGCAAACGATTACATAACACCTGAATATTTCACAAAACAAAGCATATTCATCACATAGACCAAGGAGTACATGAAATAATTCATTAACAACAAATCATTGAGAAGAATGGACTATTTGTATTAAGGAAACAAAAAAGGAACCATTACAACCTGAGCCTTGGTGTTGTGCAAGCTCCTCCCATGGTCCAACAAGAGATTTCCTCTACTTTGACAAGCTCACCCACTCCCAATATGGCAACAAGGAAGGATAGTGATCTCTCCTCACAAGTCAACAATGGAAGTCCTAATTCCAGCAACATTTACCCTTTATAATGTTCATCTTTCAACCTCTCCTCCTCTGGTCCAATGCCTGTATTTATAGTATTCTAGAGGAGATTATTCAGTTCCAACATCAATGGGATACTCCCTCTTTTGGATGGGGTAGCTCCTCTCTTGATGGGATAAGCTCCTCTATCATAGGGATGCATGAACCATCTGGAGGCGCTCAATACACGTCAAACACTCTTCTAGAAGGCTCTAGAAGTGACCACAAGTAATGTTTTAAAGATGAAACTCGCGCCTTTTGACCTTTACAGGGGTACGCACCCATCCTTTGGCTTACAGAGTGTATAAGTACGCAGGTACAATGTGTTTGGGATGCGTACACGCAGGCAAGGTAGAGAGAACCTGCGTACCCAGAGATAAACATGTTTTTTAGTGACTTTCTCTCTTTTTTGAAGTTTGACATGAAGATCAGAGGTATGAGGCTTGACAAGGAGGATAATATGACTATTGATGGAGCCATATTAACTGCAGATAGTCATGGTGACAAATTTCAGTGTAACAGATTGCCCCTTAAAGTACGAAGCCTGTAATAGATATGGGTGTTAAGTCATATAGGAAGGGTGAAGTACTTTATCATTTCGAGGATCATCTTGTGGAGAGCCCGGTCAGAAACTGCAATTTTCAACACAAAATACATGTATAAGATCATATCATCGCTGAGGTAGGCATTCCCATACTCAGATCAAAAACTTTAACTTATTGGACTAACTATTCTGATATAGGAATGATTTTACATTACAATCATAGACTCGTGTAGACACAGTATGGGCGCAGCCATCTGTTTATGATTGGTCTACAACATAATGAATACAAAACTCCTCGCAGCCAGGATGGTGGAAACTAGATCCAGGGTCTTCATCTCTACTTCCCGAATTGGTACGATTCTAGCCATGTGAATAAATGAGTCGATGTCGAAAATGGTAGAAACCACTGATTACCAGTCAATGATGTAAACTGTTAACAAGCGTGAGAGAGACCACCAGTAATGTCAATGGTTCTCAAAGTACCCAGCACAATCCATGAGATGTGAATGAATGAGTCGATGTCGAACATTTCATGGAATCATCGCAAGTCAATGATGAAAACTGACGTCGAAGGCGAGAAACCTGCCATTGATGCATGCAGACTTCAAGGCACTGACGATTTCTAAGTCAACTCTCTAGAAAAGGTGCTGATGTCGATAGAAAGCAACCCGTCGCAGGCAAGCCCACAACACGAAATCATAGTTCAAGTTGAAGAAATGTTGCTGCAAAGACTGACTCAATGATGACACAGTGAATGATAGGTATTTTGTGGTTGAATGTTTTGTTTACAGACCTCTTGAACACATAACGACACGACAGATGGTTTGGTGACAAATGACTCAAAGTTGACTCCCATAACCCGGCTAAAGATGTCAAGTGATTTTGGTCAACTGTGAGGTAAATGATTTCCCAACCCAGGTGAATGAATAAGTGTCGTGTTCAAGAGTGGTAGTAAGGTTTTTCTTGAGACAAAAGGATATCAAATAGGCTCATTCTTCTCATTGTTCCCCCACCATTTTCTGGCAAGTAGCTCTTTATTTTTTTACAAGCTTGAGGAGGATAACATATGCTTGTTTGTAAGCTCATCCTTCGGATGAGTCCAACTTAGTTTTTGATGCGAACCCTAAGAAGGAGTGGTCCGTTCCTGTTTGTAATAGACCAGGTCCTTTACTGTGAAATTTTAACGAGTCTAGTATAGGAGAAACTCGACGTTTTTCATATTTAGAGAGTCTGAAAAACTTAGAAGACTCCAGATTGAACGTTTTCGTAAATTTGTGTCTCCTAAGCCTGAAAAAGTATAAATAATACCTAGGAGAACCGCTTGATCTTGCGACCAAGGAGTACTTTCATAGTTAGTGTCTTTGACCTGAAAAGTAAAAAGCGATCAAGGACACGTCGTTTTATTTCCAATATCGAATTTGAAACGACAAAAATCCGGCAATCTTTCCCTGTTTTTACGGTCAGAAAAGGGCTATAAGGGGACCGTCTTTTAATTCCGTTTTAACGAGTGTAAAAGAAACGCTCGGCAATCTTTTCAGTTTTTAGGAGTCAGGAAAGGGCTTAAAAGATGACTCTGATGTCTGTTTTGTGAAAGAGTGACAAGTTTCCCTGAAAGTCCCTTTGTCCCCTGCGCAAAAATGACACATTACTCATACCTGTTTAAGATAGGAAAAAAATACATTGAAAAATGACTTTCCATGGTGAAAAATAAACAAATTTAATATTTATTTATCCAAAAAACCTATAAAAGACCTTTTACCATGTCATTTTTACCATTTTACTGTTGAGGTAGAAAAAAGGGCTTTTGGCAAGAAACTTCCCGTGGACTTTGCAGAAAATCAGACCGTCGGAATCGAGCGCCGTCACTTCCAGGTAATCCACAACATCCTCCTCTTCAATTTCATCCATTCAGAATTTGATTTTTAGCCTTAGTTTGATTTTTTGGGGGCATTGGGGTTTTAGGATGCGCTCCTTGGGGTACGCAGGTG
>APFE031439629.1:0-29425 GCA_000404065.3 Pinus taeda
ACTTCTTGGATAATGAGCTGTCGTCGACAAGAAGTGACCCGTCGTAGGAGGGAACTTAACAAATCCCACATCTACGACACGGAATGGAGCAAATGATTTTGTGGAGGTGAAAACGATTTAATGATACAGGGTTCAGGGTGGTGGTCATGAAAGAATGAAGCGTGAAGGTATTGCAACCAATGAGACACAAGCTGGGTTGGTGAATTCTCTAAGCGACTTCTCTTGAACATATCAGTGACACTGAAATGGATTGGTAGCGTTAACCCCAAAGATGGATGGTACGATGGACCAATGGTAATATGACCAGTGAATAAAATAACCCAACCTGACTCAATCATGGTGACGGAGTGAAAGTGTCATGTTCAAGAGCGACTTGCTACCAATAAAGTTTCTTCAAGTTTTCTTCCCAATTTTTCCCTAGTCATTGCTGACCAGTACCTCTTTATTTTTGTCAAGCTTGAGGAGGATAACATATGCTTGTTCTATAATTTTCCCTTTGGGCAAACCCGTCGCTATGTTTTAATGAGCCTAGCGACAATGAGACTCGTTCTTGTCTGAATGGACAAGTTTGTCACTATTGGTTTTAACGAGTTTAACGACAAAGACAACTTGGTTCTTTTCAATTTTAAAGAGTCTGAAAAGAGACAGAAAGGAAACTCTGGTATTCCTTTTTCATAATATAATCCCTTAAGTCCGAAAAAGTATAAAATAATACAAAAGGGATGAATTTTCGATAGTTTTAACGAGCCGAACAAGACAAGTGCTCGATCTTTTTGTGTAATAATCCCTCAGGTCCAAAAAGATTAAAATCTAGAGGGATAACACTTCCGATAGCTTTAACGAGCTGGAGAGGCCAATTGCTCGGCAATCTTTTCATATTTTATGAGTCAGATGAAAAGAGCTAAAAGGAGACTCGTTTTTTAGGAGAGTGATATTTTTGGGTAGCAGCTGGTTCCAGGTAAGGTTTGGAATTTTCCAATCACAGCAGTGTTACAAGGATGGCTAACAGAATCACTCATCGCATTTGTTCCTCAAAAGGGTAAACAATCAAATGGAGGTGTATGATCGGCTAAAACGGAGTGGAGGTGATGGTAAGAACATGACCAAGGCTCAAAGATTATGATAATGCGTTAGCAATGGTTATTTACTGGAGGTGGGTTCATTTTTTAATGAGCTTAAACTCTGGTGGAACATATGCTCATTGCTAGGTTTATTTTTTAACGAGCTTGAACTTTGCGGAAACATTGCTCGTGGCAGGTTTATTTTTTAATGAGCTAGAACCCTGCGGTAACACTGCTCGTGGCCTGGTTCATTTTTTAATGAGCTTGAACCATGCGACAACATATGCTCAGATTCGGTTTCATGTTTACACAATCTTGAAATGAAAAACTATGCTTGTTATAAGTTCGCATGCCCCCAGCATAATGACGCAAATCGAGGTGCATGCCCCCCAAGCTTCATTGGATTCAACTTGTTGGTTGGAATGAAGGTTTACCTTCGAGATCTTTGAAAGATTTGTCTTGGAAAGGGAGTTGTTTCATTTTTTAATGAGGTTGACACAGTAAAAGAACTATCCTCATAATCCACCATATTTATAGTATTTGATAGAAAATCAAAAACTGAAGGATGATTAAGGTTGCTGGAATAATCTCCATGGTAATCTAGAAGATGGGAACGATGGAGGTAATCTTCCCATGGTCCCTCTCCTATCATCATTGACTGAATGATCCCTTTGTCTATAGAATGTACATGCGACCAAGGATCTGAAGAGGTGCCATATTCCTTAGACCTATCTATCCAAACACTTGATGAGCATTGATTTGGGTTTGCCCCCAAGGCCAAGAAAGTTGATTGCTACAATATTTCTAAAATGGCGATGATCCATGCTGACAAAATGTTTAGGAGTCTTCTGAATATTTTAGATATAAAAGACATCATAATGCAAGTTTCCACTATGGCCACTTCCGCCAGATTACTCGGAGGCAGTAGGGCGAAAGTACCCATTAAGGCAGTGTCCTTTAGGAGGCCTACTCCGACATTTTGAAGCGATTGAGAGCTTCCGTGGATGATTGGAATGCTTCTCGTAACTTGTGAATTGTTGGGGAGAAAGGTTTGTTGGTCGACGATTGTAATCCATCCTTGAAAAGGAAATGCAATCTTTCTGAAGTATGTCGACACAACAACAACCATAGCATAAATCCAGGGCCTTCCCAGTAGGATGTTGTAATCGAGGTTTCCATCGATAACTTCAACATCAATTTATATTGTTTTTCCCCCCAGTTAAACTTGCAAGTTACTTAAAATCCCGTATGGAGTGTATGTTCGTCCATCAAATGCTTTTAACTTCATTCACGATCGCGACAAGGGTGGTGAGCCTAAAGTTTTCCAGCAACTCATTAACATAATACATGTAGATGCCCCCTCACCAATAATTGTTCAATGAACAGTTTTGTTGAGGGCTTTCACTTGAATAAGGAAAGCGAGTTGAGCTGGTAACTGAGGGTCATATCCTTTATGATTAAAGGCCACAAGATTGGAATCCGCCGGGTCAATCCCACCTATTGCTGATAATAGAGCCTGCTTCTGAGAGGGGCAATTTTGTAATACCTCAAGTGTCGACATAGCGGACGGTGATTGGGCCAGGTCCTCTACTATATTATAATTATGTGTTGATTTGACATGAGGATTAAATGTAGATTTGTGTACTACTCCCTTTGGCGGCTTTAACGTTAACTCAGGAATGATGGGTGGCACAACTTCAGTTGAAGTTGTTGTCGAACTACTAGGTTGATCAATAGCCTTGTTGTTTGACAGTTGTGGATTCCTGTAATCTTTATTCCTTGTCGATATCAAAGCATCATTTTATTGTTTTGACATGGACAACATAAGCACTCGGGATGGGGAAGCATTGTTGCTAGCAACCAGATTGGTTCTCGGGTTTTGAAACAGATCAGTCAATACCACTGAGGTTATTGAACTCTTAAAGAGTTTCTTAACTTCAGCTTTATGTGGACAATCTCTTGTCCAATGATCCTCATCGAATATATGACACCCCGAAGGGGGTTTCCTTTGCCCATAAGGGTTTGCAGAATATTTTTCAGGAGACGACTCATCCTGCTTCTTCTTTTTCCCTTTCTTTTTCTTCTTGCCTCCTGATTGCTTCGGTTCTTTGCCTTTGTCGGTTTACATGGCATTAACCTCCGAGGCGAGATGTTCCTCATTTGCATTTTGACTATAAACCATACGGGCTTTCTTTGATGTAGCCTTTACAATTTTCGTGCTAGTAGTACCTATCATGCCATCGCCGGCATGAGAGTCTTTGTTTGATTTAGGAGGAGGAGGAACGGAAAACTTTGGTCTAGGAGCATCATGGATTTTGTCATAGAGTGTGCCAGACTGAGTGTAGATCAAGTTTAGATATTGTGCACGAGCAATGACTTGCTCTTCAGTGACAACCCCTCCCTTTGCCACATCTTCTGTGATTGAAGGTAATAATGATTTAATCAACCATTCAGCTAGTAGCTGATCAGGAACATATGTTTTTACCATTCTACAACGATGTCGCCACTCATGAATATGATCAGATATGTGAGTGGCCGTCGTTTGTTTGAAATTGGAAAGAAGCTTTGTTCCTATTTCGTACCTTATTGGTAACTGAAAATGGTTTAAAAAGGTTGTGGAAAGGGTGTTGAAGTTATTGAATGAAGCTCTAGGTAATTCAATGTACCATTTTGTTGTCGAACCAGTTAACGTTCGCTGAAAAAGGTGAAGCCTAATCGAATCATCATTGAGAGTGTTGGATGAACACCAAAGATGAAAGGTCATCACATGATTCGATGGGTCTTCACCTGGATTTCAATTAAATTTAGGAATATCTGACGGAAGTTTATGAGGAATCGCCGGACACCAAGGGGCATAAGCAATTGGATCGTTTGTTAGCCGATCTAGATCTGGTAACTCTAAAGTCACCACGAAGGGAAACTGTTGATTCGGGTTCGACGAAGCATACCCAGGATAAGATGGTATTGCCTGAGCAGTGGATCTTTGCATACCAGCATAATGCATTTGATGCTGATAACTTTGGCAAGGTTGATGGGCATAACCATTTTGATATGATTGTTTTTTACTGTTTTGAATATACGGCTACCCATTACTCACAAAGACTTGTTGCTCAGGTCCTTGGTAAGCTTGTTGGAATTGCGGTTGTTGATATTGTACCAGCCATGGTTGTGAAGCCATTTGTTGTTGCCCAATATTGGCTATTTGACCAAAATGAGGGGTAATAGCACCCATTTGAGCCTGGGTCGCTCCATTTAAGGAGCCACTAATCGATGATTTTGGTTGCGTCGTTGCAACAAGAGGTTGTTGTATTACAACCTGAGAAACCTAAGGTTGACATACAATAGGAAACGCTTGTACTTGTGACACCGTCACAATAGCAAGTGTAGTGGGGATATTAGACACAAGTAGACTTTGTTGCATCGAGTATACAACTCTTGGTTGTTGAGGCAGTATTCTCACCCAACCGCTGGATGTAATTCCAGCATGACCTAAATTCTGTTGCAAACTCCCATATGGTTGTTCTCCCGGAGGAAACAATGAAAGGGAATACTGCCCCCCATATGGTGGCAATCCAGTGCTCAAAGGGATGATTGGACTTTGGGGACCGGACTGTCCAAATTGATACCGTTGCGAAGTATCAATTTGCTGAGACTCAACATAAGAGATTCTAGATATTATTCCGGACGAACAAACAGGAACAAACCATACTGTCGAAACGGTCCCTGGATGGACTCCATCTAGCGGTTGAGAGCTAGTTGGGGCAGATGGTACACCATCGAACATTGTTGGAGTAGCAGCAGGAGGTTCTGCTACTGCTGCGTCAAATGACACAGTCCTAGATGTCGACGGTTGTTCAGACATATCTAGTCTATCCAAAAGATTTCCTAGCGATTCTACAGGAACTTGCAATGAAGGGAGACTAACTTTTGATGAAGAAGGATATAGGGTGATCCTGGCTCCAAAATATAATGGAGTACTAGATGGAGGATCCTCCACAATCTCTTCTATAGCAATCAATCTAGGTGGGAGAGGTAGACCGTCAGGTCCATAAAATATTTATGGTGCCGAAGAAGGTATAGACTCTACAGCGACAGATGTTGGAGGGGTAACACCTTCCAAATCAGTTGTAGATGGAGTTGGTTCAGGAATATAAGCGTTTACCATTACACTAGGATTAGTTCTAATGTCCTATTGTGGCCACAGAACTTTTTTTGTAAAGGCAGGGATACTAGAAATGGTTGGAGTAACCGGAGTCCCTAAGGATGTTGGAACACAAGTTCTAAGCAAACCAAGGGAATTTGATCCGGTTAAATGAGTTTGCTTTGTCTGGAATAGTTTCGTTTTCGGAGTCAAAGATGGTTGACTCGTTAATCTCCGTGAACGATGGGGTTTCGATTGACTTTCTCCCACGATTGCGGATTACTCGATCAACTCAAAATAGGGGGAAAAAGTGATTCCGAATTAAATAATTTTTAGATGCTTTGACACAAATTGCTTTTTCAATTTTTAAGAGTCTAGAAAAAGCTAAAGATGGCTCTAGTCACCTTCAATTTTCAATGAGCCTGAAGTGACAAGTTCTCAGATGGACCTTTTCCTTTAAGGAGTATGAAAAGGAACGAAAGGGACTACTTTGGAAATATAGACAGAGGGATTACCAAACCAATCGCAAAACTGCAGAATACTTTTTAAGGTACGACAGTCAATCTTCCCGAATGCTGTGTTCAGTGCATTGCAATCGATAGGGCGACAGACACGGCTTCCTAAGGATAAAGGATATAGCCTATTGTGGTCTCCCAATATATACTCGACGGTACGTGGGAGCACAAGTCCGTACTGACACTTGTCGTTTCAAAGAGGAGGAATCACCCAACCTATGATGAAAGTGATAGTTACCAGGTTTTACGACGCCAGAATACATCTCTAGCCTAGACTTCTAAATGGTGTGCGTTAGGTTCCAAAGCGTTGTTATGTTTATTGAAATGTATTTTAGAGTTGATCTTTCTTAAGAAGTTTGCCTTTAAGGTTGATCGCGTGATGTACATATACAATTCCTAAATATGCAATCTAAGATGATAAACAGACATATACTTTCTTTTTGCATTGAAAATCCTAGCTACTAAGGAAAGAAAAGTGAAATTATTTCAACATAGAGCAGACAACACACGTTAAGTCCTATATCAATTTCCGCATGCATTCTAAATGTAAATGTACATGCATGTATTTGTTTTCCACTTTCTTAGTGTGTGGATGACAAAAAAATGCCAAGTGCAATATAATATCAATACAAGGATATGGCTATTCCAGAATTCTGACAGACATAAGCAAAGCTATTGAAGTTTGTATCTAAGATTTTCTAGAGTCTGTTCACTAGAAACAAGACAGCCATGATGGCACCACTTTGCACTAGTCTAACACAAAGGAAAAAAAGTTAAATTATCAAGAAAGCATATTTATAACTAAATCATTTCAATCGAGAAATAATTTTGAATTAAATTTATATGACCCTGTAGGTGCTCAGTGGTTACTGTACAATTGATGGAAGAGGATTCCCTAGCATGGTCCATGGAAGGAATAGAAATGAAGAAAAAACTTGGAAAGGAGATTAAGGTTGTTACCGGAGATGAACAAATACAACAAATATCCAGAAATGTCCTTCAAAGCTCAAAGTTGAATCGCCAAATGACAAAACAAAGCAGGCCAAGGCAAAGTATCTATATTTCAACATTGTTGCGTGAGTAACCAACATAAGCTGCACAGTGGTATGCAAATTAATAGACTAAGCCAGGAAAATCCGCAATATAATCCACACAAGCTAACCCTCAATATTTTAACATTAAAATTTAAATTTAAGAGAATCATCACTTTATATTATATAAATTCAAACATTTTCCTTTGTACATTATATTATTTTAATTAAAAAAAATATATCAAACATCTTTGTACCATTCATAAATATAGTGCAGAACTTAAATAACATATTAAATATTTAATTTGAAAATAATTTGAAAACAAGTTAATATGATTGAATTTTTATTAGTACAGAAAACCAAAAGAACAGATATTCATCCTTATCTATAAATGTTTATTATAATTTTTAATTTCTTCCTATTGTCTAGATTTGTCTCCCCATTATTATCCAGAATTATGTCTACAGCTTAATGCCAGTCATGAGTAGATACTTTAATCCATAAAATTTTATTATTATGTAGAACTCCACCTCGAATTATAATATCCATACATAAATATTACTGTCTATAAGTTTTTTAATACTATCTGAACAAATCACTCCACGAACATGTTCTCGTGTGTGCTAATATGGATCAATTTGAAAAACTTGATACCATCTAAAAATTTATTTTAAATAATAATAATAATACTAAACATTATATCATAGTAATAAAAAAACTTAGCAGAATTAGATTTTACCACATACTTTGATAAATGATATGATAAAATTATTAAAAGTGGTAATTAAGTAATTGAAATATAAGAAGAAATAAAAGAGGAGGATATTTCAATGAGTTGAAAAAATAATGATGAAAGAATTTTAGAGGATTAGATGAGACTATAAGAATTTTAACATTTTAACATAAAAATTTAAATTTAAGAGAATTATCACTTTATATTATATAAATTCAAACATTTTCCTTTGTACATTATATTATTTTAATTAAAAAAATATATCATACATAGTTGTACCATTAATAAATATAGTGCAGAAGTTAAATAACATATTAAATATTTAATTTGAAAATAATTTGAAAGTAATTTGAAAAATTAAATGTAACTAAACAACATCAATAAAGAAATCATTCAAAAACAAATTAAATTAAATACCTGAAGGCTGAAGGCTGAATCAATAGTGAAGGCTGAATCAATTGTAAGGATCTATCCCTGTGCATTTGAAAAGAGTTCAGTACAGATGATATGAATTTGGGTTAGCTTTTATTTTTGTTGAAAATGACCATTTTTTAATATTTTTTTAATAATTTTTTTATTAACTATATAATGAAGGATCCCATCTCTCAATCCATAGACAAAGGTAAGATATTCTTCAGGATTATTCAACAACAAGGTTGAACCCATTACAACTATATACTCAATATGTCACTTGCAGAAATTGAATCTGGGCAAGGAACATAACAATCATTCCTCCCAACCACCCAAGATTCACGCAATTGACAAAATGACAATTTATTAGGTTGCAAAAATTACATAAAGAATAACTAAATTGAAACATATCATGGAGTGTTTTATACCCACTGCATGAAGATGCATTATTCAGACTTCTATTGCTCAGTCTATTTTGAACTATTTCCGTTATAAACATTGACACTACTTTAATATGCAAGGTTATTATAAACCCTAAGCCATCAAAATAGAGTGCCCATTTTGCCTGTTTTCATGAGCATCATAAGCCAGTATCTAAACTATTATTCTTAATTGATCTAACATCTGATTTCAAGATGATAGATGGGAAGAGAAAAATGACTGCGAGTTGAAATTTTGTAATAGAGTTGTGTGAAGTTATTAGAAAGGCTAAATGAGGCATAGAAGATGTCTTCGGTTGCCAGTAGAAGAGAAGGCACTAAGGTCAAGAGAGGTAATTCTTAAACTTGTTAGTACATTGGGGTAGGGCAAGAAGCAAACTGGCAACATCGAAAAACGATCAGTTGATACTGAAAAAATAATTATCAGTGTAACAACAAATTTGGAAAATAACTAAGTATAAGCTGACACCCAAACAAAACTGTGGATATATCGAAATTGTTTCCCTTACAGATACACAGGGAGGCTTGCACTCACTGCCCTGGTCCTCCCGCAGGGATTGCTTAGAATCTCTTGCTTTGTGTTCAAAATCAATCTGTCTTCACTAGTTTGCCTTAAACCTTTGCCATTTCAGTTTTGGCAGTTACTCAAAAACTCATGTATTTTTTCTTGGTTCTTTTCCCTCAACTATGTAGCCTAAGATGCTCATTACTTTAATTTAGTATGCAGGCACCGTAATCAAATTTGTATTGTAGTGAGTAAAGTGCTGATTTATTGAGGTCTGAGCAAATGTCTTTGTAACTTCTGCAAGTGAATAGCAGACTCAACAATTCCTACAAGCAGCCACTGCTAAGATGGCCTCATTCTTCTAGAATATACGCCATCATAGAAAATCTGCCAACTTCTACAATTTTAAGTGTTTGAGGAAGAAAACCATTCTTTTATGTGTCTATTTGCGAGTAGATTCCCTTGAAGAATGCTGCAATGGAGTTGCTTTGAAATTGTGGCAGAAGTCATTTGCACCGCATATGTAATAAGAAAGGAAATAAGATATGGTTTTGAAGAGTTTTGGAGATAGTAACAGAAAGGTAGCAATTTCGAAGGAAGCATTACAAATAAATACTTTATGTAGACCTAGATAAACCTTCTAGGTATAGATAAATATATGCCTCTGCATGATTATTGTTTCGAAAGATTGGGAAATTTTGCAGCGAGGCGATGCATTGTATAAGGATCTAATGGGACGGTTTACTCCTGTGCAGATGTTGATTTGATTTTAGGGACGGCTTTGTTTTTTCGAATCTTGACATCGATTTGATTTCGGGGTCGGCTTTGGTTTCTCCAAGCTCGACATCTGACATGGAAATGTCGTTATGCTATTGCTACCTGCTACCTAATTTCTCAAAGTTCTAATTGTTATTCTAATGATGTTCGAGGCAATGAATGTAAAGAATTATATAAACCATAGCTAAACCTCATGGGCTCATACACGTCTTGAACAACATGGTTGTACGGACTCTGGAGTGCACACTTGGGCTACATGTATGGTCCGTGTATCAACCTTGTATTGCTTTATTTTTAATTTAAGCCAACACATATAATAAAAATTTTAAAATTTAATTAAATATAAAATAAGTAAATAATAAATAAAGTAAATTTCAAATAAAAGGAAAAGGCTTGTGAGGTGAAACTTGCATAAATTATAAGTGTCTCAAACTTCGTAAGTTCGAATGTTTCACAAGTTTCGATCCTCTAGTCACCACAATTGAATGCTCCATTAGTCATCACAGTTGATTTAATTCCAGAAAAATGCGGGAAATTTTTAATATAGGTTGTGATACGATAAGTCGTCCCATTAACCTCATTGCAGACAAGAGAAATGGCTTCATGTGAACATTTTTGTGGTAATTTATGTAATCAACTCTATGTACAATCTTGTCCCGATAAGCCTTGGATATTCAACCTATTGTTTGATGTCATCAAAACTTCCATATTGCCAAAAGATAAGGAAATGGTAAGAATTTAGACTGGTATTAGATTCTTACATGATTTCCCACTTTTCGATGGACTATTGTTGGATCATCGGAACTGACTTCTTGTATTGATTCACTATAGCGAGACCTTGAAAATAAGAGTGAAACCAAAAGGAAAGAAGGGAAATGTACGAGCGAAGGACAACTCCATTATATCTCATAACCTCTATTCAGAGAGATTATTCATATTCCAGATGAAAATTCAGTTAATGGAGAGGGAGTCTAGCTTCCTTTTTGGACAATGGCAAATGGAGAGTGATTGGAAAATTAGTTGGTTAGTTGCATCATTCCATCTATTGGGTTTCTCATCAGCTAAATTGTTTTTACCAAATCCATAGTAATTTCGATATCTACTACCTCGTCCCCAAAATGTGATTGACCTACAAGCAGTAGAAAAGGTAGGAGCAGGTTAATATCTTACCGGAATAAGTATGATATTATGAGGGGCAGGTTAATATCCTATAGTGAGATCGATATGTCGATCCATATCCACTTATAAGAGATAATACATAACCAACAATGACAGAGGTAGAAGCAATGTTTTGGCCAGCCTTAGCATTTATGATAACAAGCGATTTTAAATTATAAGGGGTTTTTTTTGGTAAACAAGTTTTGTTCCGGTAAATTATAGGTTGATGGTATCAACATCTCCTCATCTTGAAAATACTAACAAGAAGTAATGTGAAGTTCCATTATTTTCTCAATTTATTTTGAGGGTTTTGAGCAACATTGCTTTAAAATAAATTTGACATTTGAGTGCTTTCCAGGTCTAATTGGATATATCGCATCCTCTTTTCACAGAGTGTGGTGATGATTTCCAGGTTAGTCGCAATGTAGTGTGGTTTCCAGTTTAGCCACATGAGAGTCTTAGTTTTTTTAGTTTTCTTCCTTTGGTAATAGAAAATTAAATACCATGGTATTCATTCTGTAGAGATATGTACACATTCTACCCATTCAAACCATTATCTTGGTGAAAAGAGTCAACGTTCTTCTTAACAAAAGCATTGAATTTCCTTTCGCGGGAGGGGAACTAATTTTCTCGACCTGGACATGCGATTCTTTTATCATTTTAGTGGATCTTTTTTCTCTTAGACCCCACTATCTCTTCATGCCTTTGGAAGCTTGGCTAGTTACAAAGACATGACATCAAAGCTCAACATAGTATTTGGATGATCGTCGTTGGATTGGGTTCGACCTTTATTTATTAGCGTTTTGGTCAATATTGGATTTTTTTCACAGTTTGAACACATTTTCACTTACAATGAAACTTTGAAACTAAAGTAAGACGATGCTTTCAGAGGTTCAGGAGAATTCAGGGATAGTTGATAGCTGGAAGTATTCCGAAGGTTACAGTAAATAACTTGCCAGGAATTCTGGAAGAGAATATTTATACAGGAAAATTCTGGTTATGAAGAAGAAAATATCGAAAAAGTATAAAATAGGTTTTGCTGGGAGTGTAATGGAGATAGTAACAGAAAGGTAACAATTTCGAAGAAAGTATTGATTGGTAACAATTTCGTAGAAAGTATTGATTAGAGTGTATTTATACAGGAAAAGATTCTGGTTATGAAAAAAAAATAAATCAAAATGAGGTTTTCTTGGGTGCGTAATGGAGATAGTAACAGAAAGGTAGCAATTTCTAAGGAAGCATTACAAATAAATACTTTATGTAGACCTAGATAAACTGTCTAGGTATAGATAAATATATGCCTCTCCATGATTATTGTTTCGAAAGATTGGGAAATTTTCCAGCGAGGCGATGCATTGTACAAGGATCTAATGGGACGGTTTACTCCTGTGCAGATGTTGATTTTATTTTAGGGACGGCTTTGTGTCTTCCAATCTTGACATCGATTTGATTTCGGGGTCGGCTCTGGTTTCTCCAAGCTCGACATCTGACATGGAAATGTCGTTATGCTATTGCTACCTACTGGCCAATTTCTCAAAGTTCTAATTGTTATTCTAATGATGTTCAAGGCAATGAATGTAAAGAATTATATAAACCATAGCTAAACCATGCCTAGGCGTTGATAAAAATAAAAATCACATACTAACCAGGATAGTTACAGTAGAGAAAGTGACCAAGTCGGCACCCTTCTCGTCTATCTGGGTAACAGGGAAGAAGGTAGGTCTCCAGCAAGCAAATGTAAACGAATTCAACTGTTCAAACCGATCAAGAAACGTCACCGCATATGCTAAACCTCAAATTCAATTATTCTGAGCTCACAAAAATACAAAAAAATTATTGGGCAAAGGCCGTAATCACTTCACAAGGCGTTGTATGAACCTGAGCAGCGAATTAGGCAAGCAAATAAACCATAGCTAAACCTCATGGGCTCATACATGTCTTGAACAACATGGTTGTACAGACTCTGGAGTGCACACTTGGGCTACATGTATGGTCCGTGTATCATCCTTGTATTGCTTTCTTTTTAATTTAAGCCAACACATATAATAAAAATTTTAAAATTTAATTAAATATAAAATAAGTAAATAATAAATAAAGTAAATTTCAAATAAAAGGAAAAGGCTTGTGAGGCGAAACTTGCATAATTTATAAGTGTCTCAAACTTTGTAAGTTCGAATGTTTCACAAGTTTCGATCCTCTAGTCACCACAATTGAATGCTCCATTAGTCATCACAGTTGAGTTAATTCCAGAAAAATGCGGGAAATGTTTAATATAGGTTGTGATACGATAAGTCGTCCCATTAACCTCATTGTAGACAAGAGAAATGACTTCATGTGAACATTTTTGTGGTAATTTCTGTAATCAACTCTATGTACAATCTTGTCCCGATAAGCCTTGGATATTCAACCTGTTGTTTGATGTAATCAAAACTTCCATATTGCCAGAAGATAAGGAAATGGTAAGAATTTAGACTGGTATTAGATTCTTACATGATTTCCTACTTTTCGATGGACTACTGTTGGATCATCAGAACTGACTTCTTGTATTGATTCAATATAGCGAGACCCTGAAAATAAGAGTGAAACCAAAAGGAAAGAAGGGAAATGTACGAGCGAAGGACAACTCCATTATATCCAATAACCTCTATTCAAAGAGATTATTCATATTCCAGATGAAAATTCAGTTAATGGAGAGGTAGTCTAGCTTCCTTTTTGGACAATGGCAAATGGAGAGTGATTGGAAAATTAGTTGGTTAGTTGCATCATTCCATCTATTGGGTTTCTCATCAGCTAAATTGTTTTTACCAAATCCATAGTAATTTCGATATCTACTACCTCGTCCCCAAAATGCAATTGACCTACAAGCAGTAGAAAAGGTAGGAGCAAGTTAATATCTTACCGGAATAAGTATGATATTATGAGGGGCAGGTTAATATCCTATAGTGAGATCGATATGTCGATCCATATCCACTCATAAGAGATAATACATAACCAACAATGACAAAGGTAGAAGCAATGTTTTGGCCAGCCTTAGCGTTTATGATAACAAGCGATTTTAAATTATAACGGGTTTTTTTTGGTAAACAAGTTTTGTTTCGGTAAATTATAGGTTGATGGTATCAACATCTCCTCGTCTTGAAAATACTAACAAGAAGTAATGTGAAGTTCATTTATTTTCTCAATTTATTTTGAGGGTTCTGAGCAACATTGCTCTAAAATAAATTTGACATTTGAGTGCTTTGCAGGTCTAATTGGATATATCGCATCCTCTTTTCACAGAGTGTGGTGATGATTTCCAGGTTAGCTGCAATGTAGTGTGGTTTCCAGTTTAGCCACATGAGAGTCTTAGTTTTTTTAGTTTTCTTCCTTTGGTAATAGAAAATTAAATACCATGGTATTCATTCTGCAGAGATATGTACACATTCTACCCATTCAAACCATTATCTTGGTGAAAATAGTCCACTTTCTTCTTAACAAAAGCATAGAATTTCCTTTCGCGGGAGGGGAACTAATTTTCTCGACCTGGACATGCGATTCTTTTATCATTTTAGTGGATCTTTTTTCTCTTAGACCCCACTATCTCTTCATGCCTTAGGAAGCTTGGCTAGTTACAAAGACTTGACATCAAAGCTCAACACAGTATTTGGATGATCGTCGTTGGATTGGGTTCGACCTTTCTTTATTAGCGTTTTGGTCAATATTGGATTTGTTTCACAGTTTGAACACATTTTCACTTACAATGAAACTTTGAAACTAAAGTAAGACGATGCTTTCAGAGGTTCAGGAGAATTCAGGGATAGTTGATAGCTGGAAGTATTCCGAAGGTTATAGTAAATAACTTGCCACGAATTCTGGAAGAGAATATTTATACAGGAAAATTCTGGTTATGAAGAAGAAAATATCGAAAAAGGATAAAATAGGTTTTGCTGGGTGCGTAATGGAGATAGTAACAGAAAGGTAACAATTTCGAAGAAAGTATTGATTAGAGTGTATTTATACAGGAAAAGATTCTGGTTATGAAAAAAAAAAATTTCAAAATTAGGTTTTCTTGGGTGCATAATGGAGATAGTAACAGAAAGGTAGCAATTTCGAAGGAAGCATTACAAATAAATACTTTATGTAGACCTAGATAAACCGTCTAGGTATAGATAAATATATGCCTCTGCATGATTATTGTTTCGAAAGATTAGGAAATTTTGCAGCGAGGCCATGCATTGTACGAGGCCATGCATTGTACGAGGATCTAATGGGACGGTTTACTCCTGTGCAGATGTTGATTTGATTTTAGGGATGGCTTTGCTTTTTCCAATCTTGACATCGATTTGATTTCGGGGTCGGCTCTGGTTTATCCAAGCTCGACATCTGACATGGAAATTTCGTTATGCTATTGCTACCTACTGCCCAATTTCTCAATGTTCTAATTGTTATTCTAATGATGTTCGAGGCAATGAATGTAAAGAATTATATAAACCATAGCTAAACCATGCCTAGGCGTTGATAAAAATAAAAATCACATACTAACCAGGATAGTTCGAGGCAATGAATGTAAAGAATTATATAAACCATAGCTAAACCATGCCTAGGCATTGATAAAAATAAAAATCACATACTAGCCAGGATAGTTACAGTAGAGAAAGTGACCAAGTCGGCACCCTTCTCGTCTATCTGGGTAACAGGGAAGAAGGCAGGTCTCCAGCAGGCAAATGTAAACGAATTCAACTGTTGAAACTGATCAAGAAACGCCACCGCATATGCGAAACCTCAAATTCAATTATTCTGAGCTCACAAAAATACAAAAGAATTATTGGGCCTTTAAATACAAAAGAATTATTGGGCAAAGGCCGTAATCACTTCACAAGGCGTTGTATGAACCTGAGCAGCAAATTAGGCAAGCAAATAAGGCAGCGAGGAAATCCCAGTGTGAAGGAGACAGTGTAAATAGTGATATAACAGCACAAAGCTGCGCTGGTTAGGCTGCCCTCAGGCAGGGAAACACTTCAAAGACACGTTTCAGTTCAGTCACTGTGAAGAGTCTCATCGCCAGGAGGCCTGCCCTTTCATGGCCCATTGTTAGATCCTCCCTCTTTGTCTTCCAGCTAGTGGAAAAAATAACATTTTTCTATGAAAAAAAAGATTAAACCAATAGCAGAAAACACCCCAATCGTCTAACACACAGAATCAATGGTCGAGGATCACACAGGTCACATTTTAGGGATGTCTTTCTCAGAGGGAACGCCTTACGGCGTAATTACTAGGTTTATAATAGATCATAGTCAAACCTGAAGTTTTTGCACTAATAATAGGGCCAGCCATTATTTTTCTTAATTTTATGGAATACTAATTGTATCACTCCAAAGAAAGAAAGGATCACTTTTTGAACATGAATCATACGTATGGTTAGCTTGGTAATTGGTACCTAATTTTTTACGGCAGGGGTAGGGGGGCTTATGGTGCCCTTCTTCTCTATAGCCTATTGATAACTAGAAATGGAAAAGGGGCATTCTAATATAGGTTTTCTTGCCAATGGGATGTTGATTTAGTAGTGACAAACCAATAGTTGGTTGTCATAATACATAGCCAAAATATTCTATCTAGGAAAAGTCCTTCCATTTCCGAATGTGTAATTAGAACTGAGTCACAATGCCATGTGATTTTGATGGAACAACTCCCTTTTTTTTTTATTTATTAGCCAAATATAAGTTTGACCCTTTCCCAAAGGCAATGGATTTTGGGGTAAATTTCATAAGAACTTTAAATTATAAAGGTCGGTTGACACAATAGAATAATATAAACTAACTTACTACTCTAGTGGAGAAAAGAGCCCGAATCTCCACTCAATTACCCATATTAAGCTCTATGAAAATTGTACTTTGAAATCCAGAGTTTACTACATGAAAAAAAACTTAAGAAAAATGGAGTAGACCCTTTCACACGCATTGCGTAACAAAGTAAACCGATCTTTACTGGTTCATGTATATCCTGACACACAACATTATAGCAAATAGAAGAATGATGAGATCACCTATATTAACTCTCTCAGACAGAACTAGAGTGGATACAAAATAATTACAGGATTCGAACTCCTTCAACTTTGTTGTTTCTGGTTTTCTTGTAAATCAACACAAGCATGGACTATTGAATAGTAACTATGCATTTTTCATCTTCTCTTTATCGTAGCTTTAAATGCCAAGAGGAGTTTTTTTCGTCATGAATTTGTAGGTTGGTCTACGAATACTTCCCGAATATCAGAAGAATGACATAAGACACTGCATGACTGAGAAACGTATTCCCAAACACATGATAATAAGTCAAAAGGAAATGGAGTTTCCAAAGCCCAACAACTTTTATCAAAAGGTATATCTCTCAAGCGACTGCTATAAATATATGAAAATCCAAAAAAAAATATTCATAATCCCATGCACTATGATGATCTCATAGAAAACCCTCTAGATGAGGCTACGATAGCATAACACTAATTACATGGAATCATACGCAATTTCATAATAGAGCCCATTAGGTCTGAGGATTAAAACTAGAGCTCTGATACCATTTGTTACATGACCCACTTCACACTACTATTTCTTTTTTAAATAATGTTTTGTACCATATATAAGGTAAACATATTGATTTCATACACTTGGATGTTTTGATATGTAGTTGGTCTTCCATATTAATTGTTTATTTTATTTTAAAGGACACTTGTTCATTCTTTGAGAACTAGCAAGGACTTAGTTTTATTTTCCTAATTTATTTAAGGATTTAAGGCTTTTCTAGTCTTGTGCCATATAGTTATATTGTAACCTCTCCCCTCTCTCAATACTTTGGACAAGGCATTTTCGATCACCTAAGTGATGTGGATCTAGGTTGCATATAATAGTTGTTGGGTGCAAGAAGGTGATAATAAATATGGAGACCAAATCAAATTTATTTTTCTCTAAGTTTAGCCACCCATTATAGGTTTTTATATGGATCATGTTTGTAATATATTGTTATAAGGTTTCATGGATATCGTGGTACATTTGTCCTGGATGCAACTATGATGTGGTAACCCCATCAAATACCAATTCTCCCTCCTCTACATGATTTTCATACCTCCTTCCATCTGGCACTCAATTGATGGTACGGGAGAGTGATTTCCAAATAAATGTTTGGAACTATTCTCAGGATTAATTCCCAAAACCTAGCTCGAATTGAAACATAACTCTGTTCTATTTTCCCTCCTTCCATTTGCAATGCGTTGTTGCATCTGTTAGGCTGTTCATCGCAGCTCAGGGAAGTTTCATGGAATCCCAAACCAAGTTTCCAGATGACAGTCAATCCACGATGGAAAACATGATTACTCTATTTGCAACACTTTCCTCAATGTAGCGTTTCACACGTGAAATTTTCTTTTATGTTGGGGCTTTCTATCTAGTTTTGAGTAATTTATCTATTAACATATTTATGTCACACACATGGTCATTCCCTGACATCAATATTTCCCACTTCTTTTCCTTCAATGATTTTTGGTTCCTCATATTTCTGCCTGATGGGGAATTGTTTCTGCCACATAGGACATGGTTTCGTTTCTTTATGAAATTCATAGCTCTAACTCCCCACTGTATCACAATTTTTGGGGGAATCTACCATACTTAATAGGTAATTTTATTTCTTACAAGTATGGTATTGAGAATGCATTAGGTGTCTCTCAGTTCTACCTTTTTTTCTAATTTCAAGCATTCCAACACTCTATCCATAGTTTACTTACCTCAATAAGTCTGTCAAGTAATTTTGTATACTATTCATGGTTAATTTAACTTTCTCTTTACCTTACTTGTTTTCAGGATTAATTTTTACTAGAGTTTACTAAGTTACGTTTACATTCTGCTTCCTTCATAAGTGACGCAATTTGGTGTTATCAACTACATGAGGTGTCTTCAGAGAGTATTTGACTGGTATTCGACCCTTACCTCTCCTATGAATACCTATTCTAATTTAACTGTTTTATGCCTTATTCTAGTCTTTTATCTCCATTGTGTTTGCAATTGGCATATCTCGGGTTCAGGTGGCCATGGTCTAATCAAATTTTTTTTTTTCCTTTTTATTTTTTTATTCTAACTCTTGCTTTCATTTTCCATGCTCTAAGTGAGCTTGTCTATCATGGGATTTCTACACGTAAAAATACGTATGGTTTCATAGTCCTCTTTTTGTTCACCTTGATGTTGTTCAACTTCACCTTGTTTCCACATTTGAGTTTGATTGTTACAATTTCTTGGTTTATACCTTTTAGGTATCCATACAACTTAAGAGCTATATTGCTTGCATAATTTGTGTATTCATTTCCTCATCTATTGGGTGTGATTCAGTTCCTTTTTCTTTTCAGGTCAACATTCCAACTCCCTATCATGTTTGTAACCTTCTTTGCTTCTAGATTCTATAATAAAAGATCTTCACATACCTAAGTAGCTACCTTTTCTTTTCAGGGTTTAGCTCTTAGGATACGATCTTGGAATTTTAGGGGTGAATTTGTCCACTATAGATATAGCTTTACATTTTTTTGTGTTACCTATGTACATTAAGTAATCATGTAAATTTCATTTATCATAAGCTTTGGTTTATAGTGGTTGGATTTATATATTTGTATAACACTTCCATTGATTTTATATAATCACTAGAGAACGCGTATGCGTGCTACTTATTTCAGTGCTAGAAATTTTGTCTAAGATAGCTTTATATCATTATAATTTACATGTTAATGGAAAGGTATTCAGTTTATCTCAAGCCTTGATCGTGTCAAATTTTTTTAGACTATCTCAAGTAAAGGTGTGTATTGGTTGTTCCAATTTTCTTATCTAAATAGTTGATGTTTCTCTATTTTTTTGTGCCCCATGATTCTAGAATCTTATTCTTATTTCTTTGTGGTAGAATATTTCAATTTTGAGAAATTGTAAATAAAATCCTTACGATTTTGTTCACTTTATTTTTATATTCCTTGGTAAGTAAATTGTTAGGTCTGAATGGTACATTAGTTAGTTTTTCATACGATGTACATGATATCCACTCAATCCCCCTTTTTATTAGTTCTTTCATTGAAATAGAGTTTCCATGATTTTGTATGTGTATATATATATATATATGTATCATTTATATATATATATATATATATATATAATATATATATATATTATATATATATATATAATATATATAATATATATAATATAATATATTATATATATATAGATATATTTCTCATATAGTTCCATATCCCCAAGCGAATATGCAATTTGTACTAAGCACGCTCAAACACACTAACTCTAGGGTCGTCACCATATAAACATACCATTTATTTGGATGAATACACACCCAAATTACTTTGGTACTCTTGCTGCCTACGATGGGACGTCTAATATCTAGTTACAACTGACCTCCTTCTAGCTCTTATAAGCCTCGACCAAATATCTCTCATAACTCCAATTTGGTTTCAAATTCCGATCCTGTTCAGATGAAGACCATCAATACTCTATTATTTCAACTATTACAGGTCGTGAGTGGTAAGGATAAATATTCCTCTTTTTTCTTTTTAATTAAAACCCACCCCACACTCCATTTGATATAGATAAAATACTATACCATCTATTCAATTTGAAATTGATGTTCTATGAACTAGTGTTCCCCAAACCAAGAAGGTATCAATATACTCTCCTTGTTCCTTCCATTACTTATTTGGGGAAGCATTCACATTCCTAATTTATTCCAAAATAGCTATTACAACAAATCAATTCATAATATTCATAGTAACCACATCTATACATTTCTCATATAGAATAATAATAACATAATAATATAAAACTATTTTTTTTTCTTTCTATTATCTCACTAAACTGAAATAAGAATTTAAATGCTAGCCACTCCTAACAATACACAAATGCTCTTTCTCTAGCTATCAAATAACTCAATTCATCAAGAGAAAGGAGTGTACCAGACCACCAAGGAGTGCCTATTGTTGGAAAATTCACTTACAAACGCGCACTATCCTCCCAACAATGAACTGAACCTACAATTACCCCTGAGAAGAGATATGCTTGCCAAGGAGATCAACCCCCCCTTACAATTCTAGATAATGTATTTTAGGTATTAATTCCCTGGCATATTTTTCCTTAGCGGAGTCCCTCTTTTCAAGGTCTGCCAACCCACTAGCCTAGGCTTTCTCTCTTCCCTTTTTTTTTAGAAAGGTATTTCCCCATTTTTATTTAAAGCCCTCCTTTCTCTCCCACGACGCTTTATTCCACCTGTACTTAACAACTTTCTTATGATAATTGATTTAATGGATTTCTCCCTCCCATCTCTTTAAATCTTACTGATTATATCTAAGGGATTTTTAGGACTCCTTTTTGTTGAAAATAGCAACAAGAAATGCTAAATATAGAAGTGCTAAATTTAGTGCTAATATAGATAGCATTTCAGGATACCTTCCTATTTTAGTTAGTCCCTAAACTAAAATAGAGAAGAAAATTTTGAATTTGATCTTAGCAGTTGTTTGTAAAATAATTAATTAATTCATCTTTAGTTAATTAGTTGTAGAAAATCAAACATGAAGTTTATGTGGGGACATGTAATAGTTTCTCCATTAATTGAGGAATTTATCCATCAGTTAAAGACATGAGGATGAGTTGTAATTAGTTGGCTCAGTTAACTGAGTCAAGTCTAGTTAGATTAATTCAAACAGTTTGTTGAATTAATTGTGAGTTCAGTTAGTTAATGCATGCATGCATGTAACTACTACACTTCAGATAATTGAATATTCTATCATAAATAACTCATGCATGTCGGTTCAGATAGAGACCCAGTTGAGATCAGATGGAGGGATAGTGTACTATCAGTTGCAGGAATATTCCATTGTGACTATCTCTTGCATGCGGAAGAAATTCATTCCTTGGATATTGAGCAATTACTTCTTTAGTTTTAGTGAGTGTGATGGGGCCAATTCACACATGTGGCATCACTGGACCTCAAGGAAAATTCTGCAAGAAAATAGGAGGCTTGGAGGGCTGAGGGAAGGCATATCTAGTGTCTACTCAGTCTATGAGCTATATTGCTTGATTGTAGAGAGAGCAGGATAGCTTGAGAGTTGATTCTTTTTGCAACTTGAACATATTTCCACTTGTATGATAATATAGAGGTTGGGATTTTAGGCTAAGGCTTTCCCCAGGTTATTCTTCTATGTTCATGTGTGATTGATTTCTCATTCTCAGTTATATGTGTTCTTATTGATCTTGCTCATATTCAATTAAGCTTTTGCAAACTTTGTTGTAGAAGTAGATCTTGTATTTTGCTTTAGTATATTGCATAATATGTTGATCTACAGTGGGAATTTATACATGGTATCAGAGCAAAGGTGATCAAAGCAAAGAACAATATACAAGAAGTGAGAACTTCCAAGTTTGACGTTCTTGAATATAGAAATTGAGTTCTTATCACGTCTCAATTTCACCAATGGCATTCAATGGTTTAAGATTGGAGTATGCCCTTAATGGCAGCTCGAATTATATAGCCTATAAGGATCACATGGAAATAGTATTAGAGGATAACGGTGTAAAGGGCTTCATTGATCAAGAAGTCCCAACACCGATTGATGCTACAAAATCGGTGGAATGGAAGAAATGTGTGGCTAGAGCAAGGAGAATCCTTCTGGAGGGAGTTCGAGACCACATAGTCTCGAGTCTCCATGGGAAGGAGACACCATTTTTGATGCGGAAAACATTGAAAGATCTATATCAGAACAATAGCGATCAGAGGAAGTTGGCGCCGAAAGACAAGCTTCAGAAAATCAAGTGTGAAAAGGGCGACACAATCTCTACATATTTGAAAAAGCTCACCACTTGTAGGGATGAGCTTGGAAGTGTAGGGATCACAACCGATGATGATGACATGGTGAGTCTTGCACTCCTCGATCTTCCTAAGAGTTGGCATAACTACCAAGACTTGGTTAATGGAAGAGAAAAACTACCAGATCAGGATGAACTTTGGTCGTATCTGATGCAAGAGGAGATAAGAAGAAGCACCAGAGATGGATCCTCATCGAAGCAAGATGATGAGGAAAATCTAGCATTAGTGAGTAAGGCGAGAAAAGGGAAAGGGAAGGTGTCCCATCCCAAATCCAGTTCTTCCCATGGTGGGAAGAAGTTTGACAAATCGAAAGTGCGATGCTTTCATTGTCATGAAGTGGGCCATTATGCTATGAATTATCGATAGAATAAATCTAGAAAGGGTTCCTCGAAGGGATCTGATGGTGAGGCATTGGCCTCACAGTTTGAGTTGGATTTCTCTCTTATCACATGCATGGTTTCATCCATGGTGGGATGTCTGTGGTACCTGAACAGTGGAGCTTCATTCCACATGTCAAGGGACAAGAATATTTTCAGTACCTTGGAGGAGAAGGATCTCTAGATGCGGATCGAGATGGGTAATGATGGAAAGTACCATGTTTCAGGTGAATGTGTGGTTGTGTTTCAGAGGGAGCATGGAGCTCCCCTCACCTTGACTGATGTAAAGTATGTACTAAGTCTGAAGAAGAATCTTGTGTCCATTACTATGCTAGAAGATAAACACTATGATGTAGTCTCTAGTAAAGAAAAGGTATTCTTAAGGCATATTCACACTGGACAAAGTAAGCGAATCGAGATTTGGGTAAATAATCCTGTACAAGTTGGAGGTAGATGATTGTGTTACATTGAGCTCAAAAGCTGATATGGTGCAGAGCCAAGATGTTGGCAAGTTATGGCATAAAAGATTGGGCCACTTGCACCATGGATCCCTAAAGATCATGCAACAAATTTCTACTAAACTTCCCAAGGGAAAACTAGAGTAGACAAATACATGCAAAGGTTGTACCTTGGGTAAGTATGCGAAAAATTCCTTTCTAGATCGAGACAGTAGAGCTGGAGCAATCATGGAGCAAGTTCACTCAAATGTTTGTGGACCTTTCTCTACAGCCTCCACTGCTAAACAAAGGTACTATGTTACATTTATTGATGGTTTTCTTGTAGATGTTGGATCTACTTTATGGAAAATAAGGATCAGTCCTTCTTGAGGTTTTGTGGGTTTAAAGCCTTGGCAGAGAAAGAATCTAGAAAGAAAATAAAAGCCTTGCATAGCGGCAATGGTGGAGAGTATGTCTCCCAACAATTTAAAGACTTATACACTGTAGAAGGGATTAAACGGGAATTGACGGCAACCCATAACCCATAGCAAAATGGGGTGGCCGAAAGGAAGAACAGATGGATTGTGGGAGAACCTTGAGTGATGTTATATGACCAATTTACCACTACATTTGTGGGTTGAGGCATGCAATACAACACTATACTCGTAGAAAAGAAGCCCGCACCATATACTAGAAATGAAGACACCTATTGAGGCGTTTTTCGGGAAGTGACCAGATGTGAGTCACTTTCGAATCTTTCAATCATCAGTTTGTTGTCATGTGACCCAAGATGCTCAAACGAAGCTGGATCCAACAACTGAGTTGGTAATACTTGTGGGGTACACGGATGCACCCCACAACTATCGAGTGTACCTACCTACCAATCAGAGGGCAGTGGTATGCAGGGATTCGAATTTTGATGAGAAAAAAGCCATGTGATTATCACTTGAGAGATAGCTCAAGTTGCATGCAGAGGAGGAACATTCAATTCCTAAGGAGGAGGAGCCTCAGATTGATATGGAGCAGCAGCATGCAGAGGATCCAGGAGTGGAGACATCGACTCATGCTGAGACTTTGAGAGACGGATGGGAGAATGTGGGGTAGCCATCTTCTCACCATATATAGAGGAGGTTGCTCGAGCGGTACACTAGGTACATGGCCCTGGTTGGGGAGTGTGTAGATACCAAACCTTCTTCATTTGAGGAGGTAGTGCAACAACCAGTATGGGTTGATGCAATGGTAGAGGAGTACAACTCTATCATTCGAAATAGTGTGTGGGATGTTGTCCCAAGATCTTAGGGTAACTCAGTGGTAGTGTTGAGAAACATAAGGCAAGGTTTGTTGCCGAAGGTTTCTCACAGGTTGAGGGGATCAACTATGATGAGACCTTTGCTCCTGTAGCAAGGTACTCATCTATCAGATCGTTGTTGGCACTATCAACTCAAATGGGTTCGAAGGTCCATAAGACGGACGTGAAGACAACATTCCTCAATGGGAAGATTGAGGAGGTGTACTTTGAGCAGTTAGATCATTTCGAGACCTTTCATCATGAGTCACATGTGTGCCAACTCAAGAGGGCTTTGTATGGGATGAAGCAAGCACCCCATGCTTGGTACACCAGGATCAACATCTATTTCACCAGGTTGTTCTTCACTAAGAGTGAAGAAAATGTAAACCTTTACCACATCATGGTAGAAGGTAAGTCATTGATCATTGTTCTTTATGTCGATGATCTAATTTTGACAAATGATGATCAGTTGATCGAGTCTTGCAAGGAGGACCTTGCAAGAGAGTTCGAAATGAAAGACATGGGTCTTATGCACTACTTTCTAGGCATGAAGGTGTGGCAGAAAGATGGTGAAGTATTGTGTCTCAAGGTAATTATGCCAATGAGATACTTAGGAGCTTTCACATGGAGAAGTGCAAGCCCATGTAGACTCCTCTAGCTAGGAATTGTAGGAAGGAGGATGCTACTTTAGGTGAGGTACTAGTTGCTGCTATTTATCGGCAGCTGGCGAGTTCACTTATGTATCTAGTGAACACAAGACCCAACTTATGCTTTGTGGTGAACTAGTTGAGTCAAGCTATGGTTCAGCCTACCAAGCTATTTTGGAAGGCAGCGAAGCATGTGCTAAGATACCTCAGGGGCACATCTCAGTTTGGATTGTGTTACAGATGGACAGAGGGAGTGAAGCTTCAAGGCTTCACAGATGCGGATTGGGCAGGGAGTCCATCAGATAGGAAGAGCACTCCTCGAGGAATCTTCAACCTTAGTTCAGCTGCATTTTCCTAGTACAACAGGAAACAGAGGTTAGTTGCACTTAGCTCAGTAGAGGCTGAATACATGGCTGTTAGTCAAGCTGCATGTGAGGCCATTTGGATGCAGAATATTCTAGTGGGATTGTTTGGTGAGAGGATGGATCAAACTGTGATCTATTGCGATAATTAGAGTTGTATCAAACTCTCTGACTATCTAGTTTTTGATGATAGCCCTAAGCACATTGATATCCGGTATCACCATCTTCAAGACTGTGTGGTCAAGAGCATCGTATTGTTGTGGTATGTTTCAACCGAGGAATAAGATGCAGATATTTTGATGAAGGCATTGTCAAAAATGTAAGTCTGAGTTCCACAGAAACAGGATTGGGATTACTAGTAATCCATTTGTTGTTGATAGGGAGTGTTGAAAATAGCAACAAGAAATGCTAAATATAGAAGTGCTAAAATTAGTACTGCTATAAATAACATTTCAGGATACCTTCCTATTTTAGTTAGTCCCTGAACTAAAATAGAGAAGTAAAATTCGAGTTTGATATTAGCAGTTGTTTGTAAAATAATTAATTAATTCATATTGAGTTAATTAGTTGTAGAAAATTAAACATGAAGCCTATGTGGCAACATGCAACAGTTTCTCCATTAATTGAGGAATTTATCCATTAGTTAAAGAGATAAATATTGAGTTGTAATTAGTTGGCTTAGTTAACTGAGTCAAGTCCAGTTATATTGAACTAATTGTGAGTTCAGTTGGTTAATGCATGCATGCATGTAACTGTTGCACTTTAGATAACTGAATATGCTCTCATAAATAGCTCATGCATGTTAGTTCAGACAGAGACCCAATTAAGATCAGATGGAGGGACAGTGTACTATCAGTGGCAGGTATATTCCATTGTGAATATCTCTTGCATATAGAAGGAATTCATTCTTTCCAGATTGCACATTTACTTCTTCTATTTTAGTGAGTGTGATGAGGCCAATTCGAACATGTGGCATCATTGGAACCCAAGGAAAACTGCATAAGGAAATATGAGGCTTGGAGGGCTGAGGGAAAGCATATCTAGTGTCTACTCAGTTTGTGAGTTGTATTGTTTGATTGCAGAGAGAGTAGGATAGCTTAAGAGTTGATTCTTTTTGTAACTTGAACATATTTCCACTTGTATGATAATACAAAGATTGGGGTTTTAGGCTGAGGCTTTCCTCGAGTTATTCTTCTATTTTCATGTGTGATTGATTTCTCATTCTCAGTTATATGTTTTCTCATTGGTCTTGGTCATATTCGATTAAGATTTCGAAAATTTTGTTGTAGAAGTAGATCTTCTATTTTTCTTTAGTATATTGCATAATACGTTGATCTACAGTGCAAATTTCTACACTTTTTCACGGTAGATTTATTTTACCCTCATCCATCCAGGATGATTTTTCCAAATTCAGAATGAATCCCTTTACTGTAGTGCTTCTTTCCAAGTGATTTTCTAGGTCTTTTCTTTTTTCATTTATTAATAAAACATATTTATTACAATACTTTACTATTCATATTCATTCCAATACATCATGGTTTTGTTGTCAGCAAATTTACAAAAACTCAGTCTACATATAATAAGACATCAGCATAAAGTGGGAGGGATATTATAGTTTCCACCATATGATGAGGATTGAAAGTTGATATTGATTCCATAGGACATCATTAATACTAGAGAAAGGACTCTTTATACGAGGGTCATTAAAGAGTTTCTTGTCAATGAACGAGATTTATAGTAGAGGTTGCAACATGGGAAAAGATAGATCTTGTATCATTGAAATCTGAGATTTCTTTAGCACGAACAGTTTTGGGAAGGGTGGACTGGAATGTTGCATTCCTAACTAATTGAGTTGGTGGACATCTAGCATATTAGTTGGTTCCTACAGGCTATTGGGTTAGGGCAATGAGCCTTGGCAGAAATCAATCCATCATTTTGGTAGTGTTTGATGTTCAATTGAGTTCTCATGTGGATTATGAGTAGGATTCATTTTTCTAGAATGATTTCAAGGTATTCTTCCAATAATTAGTATTTTAGTAAGTTAGTTTTGAGCATCGACTACTGGTACGATTACTACTTTTAGTATTGTTGATGGGTTCATTTTTTATGATGACCTAACATTTTTTATACTTTAGTGGTTTTAAATAAAATAATGATAAGTTATTAATTAATAAGTTAAATCAAATATTTAACTTTATCATTATTTTTAAAAATAAATGAAGGGAAAATAAGGGCTAATTATACAATGAAATATGTTTAATTAAAAGAAGAAGAAGAACGAGGCCTTTAATTAGAGGACTAAGAACAATTTTTTTTAGTTTCACATTTCTTAATGAAGAGGGTCAAGCTTCTTCGAGATTTATAAAAGAAAATTTGTGGAGTTCACTATATATGATGGTTTTTGCATTTGATATTACAATTTTATGGAGGATATTACTTCTTCTTACTTTGTGAAGATGAAACCCCTTGTTGGATACATTCTGCATGTTATTTAAAGATGTAATATGGAGAAATATCTTGGTGATTTCTCATTGAGATCACAGTTGGGCTTCACCTATGGAAACACAAAGGATTTTAGATCTTGCTATAGTATTGCTTTCTATAGTGGTTTTGTAGAATTCAATTCAAAAATAAACTTATGCTTTTGTAGATTTAATTTGCAAATATCTGGTTATTGTCCATTTTGATCATACATTGTAGCCCTAACTTTAATAATAAATATGAGTTATATCACTTTGTGGGCCTTCCTAAATATTGTTATTTTCTAAGCTATTTTATTACTTCCATTACCATCATGTAAAAGGAAAAAAGGGGTGTATTTTACATCATACTCTTTAGGTATTATTATTTCTAACATTGGTTCATACTATGTGCTTAGTTCAACATTTCTCTATTTTGTGAGTGTATGTCCATTTTCCTCTCTATCACACATTATATTTCACTTTATTTGAACCCTTTTCTATTATCTTGGTTTGGGAGCTTTCTTGTTCTCCGTTGTCCATCCTCAAATATTGTATATAAGGAACAACCACACCAAACAAACTAGATACCATGAAACTATAAACTTGTACTAGAAAATTTAAACAATTGTGGAAAAATATTTACAAAAATTATTAGAAGCACAAGAAATCCTTCTCAACATAGAGAAGGTGCATATTGAAATGAAGAAGTTTAACTCCAAAATAAAAGCAAGTGAATTCCATTTTTGAAAATACCTCTCAACACAGAGAAGGTGCATATCAAAATGAAGAAGTTGAACTCTAAAATAAAAACAAGCCAAGTCAATTTTTGAAAATACCGATAAAACTATAAAGATAGATTAAATTATCAATTTTTATTTACAATCCAATTAATAACTATAATATCCCTCCTGATAATTATAAGTTTAAATTATATCAACCATCTCGAAACTTATTGTGTTACCAAATTGAACTAATTCTGTTTTATAAAACCACTTATGTGTGCTGGTGTTCTCATTTCCCTAGTAAAAACAATTAAGAATACTACACTTTTATTGAAAGTTATAATATACAATTAATTTAAATAATCGTATAAACAATTTATATTTTGAAAGCATTTTACATAGACAAAATCACTTTTTTTTAAATTTAAATCTGAATTGCAATCAACTTAAAACTAATAAAATAATTTAGTAAAAACAAATTAGGGTAAT
>APFE031439629.1:30153-53054 GCA_000404065.3 Pinus taeda
AAATTTTACATTAAATTTGTATATTAACTTAATAGTTTAATAAATTATAGATCAGTAATTAAGATAAGTTTATACTAAGTAAATTATAAATACCCAATAAATAAACCCCAAGATTCAGTACTGTTGACATTTCCACGTTCTTGATCAGTAGAACCAAATCTGCAATCGAACAGTTTCGAAGTCGTGTTGCATGCATATGCATTGTGGAAAATTCTGGCTGTCCAGCTGTCATCATTGTCCATACGCTCCAAACTGCCACAAGTTGCGCTGCCATGTTTGCCATCGAAAGCCAAATCAGCAATATATTTATCAATCTTGTAGGCCACTTGCATTTCAGTCCAATTATACACTTGTACTCATTTGTTGTACATCCAATCAAGTCCTGCCCATGAGATTGATATATTTGCACTATGTGAACACTTGAGTTACGTGTACACAGAATATTCGAAGAAGAATATATCGGAGGTTGGCACTTTGCTCAGAATTTGATCAATAAGAGGAAGAATGCTCTGTCTAAATGATATATTTCCTTCTGGTTTCATCGCTTTTTCAGTATTCTTGTGTAATAGATAAAATAAAAATTAGTAAAACAATTATTATCTCAACTTTTTCATAATGCTTAACTTAGCATCTTCCATTTCTCAATATGACAGTAAAAATTATTCTTATTTCCGCTATATTTCACTAGAACTTTCAAACCGTGCGCTACTTAAACGTGCAAACTGTCATATCTACAATCCATCAATTTGGAAGACATACAAATGCAACGAAGTTGTGGCTTTTCCTTCGTTTGCAGAGACATAACATGTAAAATCCCATGCAATGTTACTCCCATTTCTAGGTCACAGAAATCCCTTCGTAAAGCTGGCTAACATTCTGATTTTCAGGAACGTTTTATTAAGCGGCATGACACAAATTTCAACGGTCAACACTTTAATCTCGAGTCTTCTTATGAGATCAGATTCCAGAGCTTTATCGATGGCCTTCGACCTCATGACCACGGCCACAAGCTGAAACTTCGCGTACTCTGCTGAAACGTGGCTCTTACTAGTGATTCGAAAGGTTTTAAATTACAAATGGAAATTAAAATTAAAATTTATCTTATTTAATTTTCACTCAAATTGGTTTAAGATTTTCTCTATTTTCCAAAATTGAATCTACGTATAAGATTTTAATTTTTAATATATATATAAATAAAGAGAGATTTTAATGTTAAATAGGTTTTCCTTCCATTCTTATTTTAGTTTAAATAAAAAATTATTTATTATTATTAATATGTTTTTAATAATCAGTATGGATAATTAAAAGTTTTGGTTCTTGGTCAATTTTTTTATATTTATAAAAAAAGATAAGTCTGATTTAAATTAGCTTTCCATATTCTAATTGATTGGATTTACTAGACGTACTTACCAATTTTGTGTCGCTCCATTGGTAAATATTTTTATTTCGGACTCCACTTGCTTCTATGTACTTGTATCTACTACCTATTTAGCTTCTTTAAATATAGTAATTACTTTAATTGCTTGGATTTATGAAGAGTACTTGTATATCTTTTTCATTTCCACTTAACACTAGGGATAAAATTGATTCAAGGCAAGTTTGATTCGTTATCATAAAAATTAATATTCAACCTCAATATTCATCTTTAGTTGACAAAATATAATGTTATCTCTATATTATTTTGCAAATAGAGACTTGCACCATAATGCATGTGTATGGATAGTTAAGACTATAATTATTATGGCAAAAAATTCTTATAAGTAATATTTCTTTTATGCAAAATTGTATTGTTAAATGTTCTAAATAATAATATCAATAAAATAATTTTATTGATTTCACTTAAAAAATACATTACAATACAATAATAGAAGGTTACTTCAATTGCAATCATTGGCAAACAAAAAAAAAATGCTTTATAATTGTTTCAGCCATTGCACCAACCACGCTCAAAAATAGTTCAGTTATAAAACACGTTCATTGAAAAATAAAATATAATTTATTGGGAATAGAATTTCAAATTATGTTTCTTTTCATATGTAAAAATTATTTTTCTCGAACTTACCAATATTGAAAAACTAAAACCTTTTAAAATGAAATGCAACAATGTTCTTAAAATTTGATTCACGGCTCATGCCATCCTTTCCTTCTTTGCATTAGCGTTCTCCCTTTTATGCACCAAACACCAAATTACCAAATATGGTCTGCTCAGGTTGGCGTTCTAGTTGTTGTTCCTTGCACTAACCGTTGTATATCTAGGAATCCGTAGAACATGGTACTTACTCAATGTTATTAATTAAGAAGTCTATTAAATTTATTGATATTTACTGGTTTTGATGTCAGACAAACATCTTTAAATTTAACGTACCAAAAATTAAATTCCTTGAATAACATTTGAAAAAGCTATTAAATAATAGCAATCTCTCTCTCTTCACATGGTTCGGTAATCGTGAGAGAACTGTGTAGAGTATAATCGTTATTAGAATCGATAATGGTAATTTTAGCGATTAGGATCGATGAAGAACTAATCAAATTATCATATTATTTTAAGATTGCATTTTACAAATAGTGGAACTACATATATCCATCGTTCAAATTTGAGAAGGGAATTCAAATCTCAATAATGAAAGACGGCTCCGAAAAATACCAAAAAAAAATATTTCAATAACAATTTAATTGCCATTGATCCCAAGCCATCATGAAGAATGCAATTCAATGGGTCTCTCGATGTGATAAATCCAACGAAATTCCTTATAATTGCAATTATAAATGGAATGGGTTTTAGAGTTTTCCTTATACAAGGACAAATATTTAATTTTATTAATGTCTATTAAATGGTAAGGCTACTATTCCATAACTTATCCAAGGGAATAGTGTGGATTTTCTAAAGTCAACAAAACAGCAGAAGCGATAAGTTTTACTATTGCGGCATTCTTGGATGATGATCCTAAGTGTAACAATATGGTTGATAGTCAAGTGATGCCTTCTAAAACCAACTTGCCTTTTAGCTCTTTTATCATGCTTTTCAAGTGAGAGGCTAATCTTCTTTTCCAAATTGATCCCATGTAGTTTAGAGAAAATGTGGCTAATCATGATGGTCCTATAATTAGAGGAAATGTTTTTGTCACTAGTTTTTAAGATAGGCATAATAAGGCTTTGCATCCAAAGCTTATGGAAGCCATGCTTTGTTTCCAAATTGAGGAACTTTTGAATATGAGGAGGAGGATCAACCTTCCCTTTTTGAAGATTTTAACTTTGTATTCTTCAATATATTTAGCTTTCCCATTAGCGCGCTTCTTGACCCCGAGCTCCATGTCTTCTAAAGAAAACATATCCTCTTTTGGAGGAGTGTTTAATATGATGCCCATGGTGTCCGGGGAGTCATACAACTTCTTTAGATATGTATCCCAATTTTGTAAGGGGATCAAATGATTGTCTTTTGTTTTACGGACAAGCACAATCTGCCAAAAGTTTTTGGGTGCAACTTTAGAAAGGTGAACGCGATGCTCTTGTCTCTTATTAATGTAGGACCTTTTCTTCCTTTTGATAAGATATTTGTATATAATTATTTCTTTTAGCTTTATAGTAAAGTCAGGAGATCCTCTAATCACTTTCCTATAGATGTTACAATCCTTATCATACCAAGGGTTGTACGTTTTATTATGCTTTTTATATGACACCTCGATAGAGAATTCTTTAATGGTAGTGCAAAGGGTTGTAGTAAAATTGCAATAGATTTGATCATTTTTATTAATATATGTAAGTGAGACAAGATTTCTCTCTAAATCCTTTGAGAAAATATTCATATTATTTCGATCAAAATGAGCAAGTTCTTGACTCGCAGTTCTCTTGCATGTGGTTGGGATGCATGACAATGTTGAGAGTTAAGGTCAAATGTTTGTGGTTATAGTTAGGTTCATCACTGTTAAGGAATTTGAAGTTGGTAATATGGTAGAGAACATGGATGTCTGATATCTCATAATCCACAACACACTTGCCCATCCTATGAATAAAAGTCATGTGGTCAGTAGAAGGACAATTATTAATTCCATTACATATTATCAAGTCTTGGGAATTACAAATCTTGAGAGGATATGTACAGAATAAGTTCTCAAATATTTCTTCGAAATTTATTTTCAATCTATTTGCTATGTCACCATCTTAATTAAGCTATAAGGAGTCAGGACTATAGTTGTTGTGAGGGATAGTAGCTTGGTTAGTGGAAGTTCTAATGTTAAAGTCCCCAGGTAAAAGGGTATTACATTCATTCCTTATGCTATGGATGTATTGCTCTAAAGTAATGAAGGGGAAATTCTTATGGAAAGTTTTTTTATTAAAAGAAGTGGAGTTGATAGGTGAAAAATAACAAATTTCAAGAGAAATTCTATTAGTGGAAGAATCAGAGATATCAATCCAATTGTACTGATTGAAGGGATCAATTTTATGAAGTCGAATATGAGTAGAAACAATATTCTTTATATAACAAACTATACCACCAAAACCCGTATGAGAGGATTTCATATTCCAAGCTTGCCAAAGAATGAATCCCTCGATGTGAAAAACCCTAGATTCACCATGCTCTGAAGTGTGATAGATATCACTCGGGATCCAACTTAAAATATGACTTTTACACCATGGAAAACAATGACAATTCTAGGAGAGGATCGAGAGTTATGCTAATCCCTATTTATCACCCTTATTTTAGATTCCATCTCTAATAATAGATGTCCTATTCTTAATTATTGTAACACCCATCCCTTGTGTGTTAAAGTATTTCAAACCTAAGTTGAGGAAAGCTAAGTATGATATGTAATATGAAAAGAAAATATGGTATTAAATAATTAATAAATTGATCACATGGAAAAGAGAGACACCAAGAGATGTTATTGTTGCCAAATCCGATTGAGGAATGGGATAGGATAATATTTGATTGTAAAGCTTCTAGATGTGATTCTAGATAAGTGGGATGGATTGGAGATAAATATCCATAAATAAAAACATAAAACCTTCGTGGGAGATCACGGCAAGCTTTTATGAGGAAAAGCCTCACACGAGATAAATGAGAGCTTTTCCAAAAAAGGCCTAGGCAATTGGATGAAAAATCCAACTAAAACTCGGACTCCACTAAAGGAAATTATATCATGAAAGAGGGTTTTAAATACCCATTGCATAGATCAATTGGAGGCAATTGATCCAGGGAAAGAACCTCGGCTCGTGGGGAATCATAGGTGATTCATGGTTGGGTGGTGCTGCTCCACTCTCCAAGTGATGTGCACTCTTTCTACTAATCTAGTTGGTTTCATATGTGTAGAATATTCTATATGTTGGTTTCTTCTCCTCTCTGTTATAATTTCAGTTAGTCTATTTTCTTGAGTTTCCTCGCCATGAGAAGGACCTTATGGATTTCATGTGTCCTTTAGGCATGACTAGATTACCTGTGTTAGTTTCTTTTATGAGATATTTTGATATCGATGCATGTGACATTAATTTAGTCCAAGTCAAATTTAGTAGAGGAATGTAATATGTGGGTTGATGCAATAATGGATATGTTTTCACTCATGTAACATATGTGGTAACTCGGTGGTGAACTTTTGTGCATGTGTAGGATTGAGACAATAATCCCGACAAAGTATGTATTTAATGATTTCCGTAATGCTTCTATGAAATCATATTCATAAGGTTATGATAAATATTAGCTTTTAAGGTATTTATTTGCATGAGATATTGGTGGATGTAGAACAGTTAGGGAATGATACATCTAACTGTATATTCAATGGTTTAGGATATCTATACTATGCATGTCATAAGAGTTGTATCCAACGAGGCTAATCTACTTAGATATGAATGTTGAATAAAGGTGGTTAGTAGCACTTTGACTGCATGTGTAGACTATGATCATGATTCATAGCTATTCTAGTCACAGTAGTTTCAGATCAATGCTCCACTAATGCTTGTGTGGGGCTGTCAAAGAGTTTTGATGATTGGTTGTCATGATTCATTCCTTTCTCCAAGTTGTGGTTTAAGCCTAGGAGATGACCTAAAGAGTATCTAAAATGGTGTCGATGGTGACTTTAACGTTGTCAGTAGTTAAGATCAAGCGTAAAGCTGCAGGAACAATCATATTGCATGAAATGATGGAATCACTATACTTGTGATGATTGATGAATATTAAATGTAAATGAAGAAAATTTTAAATTAAGAATGCCTAATAGTTATTTTGGTAGGCCCAAGAGATACGTTACAAATGGTATGAGAGCATAGATTCAAACGCTGAGGCCTGTGCACGAATCCAGAGCATAGGTTCAAACGCTGAGGCCTGTGCACAAATCCACCTCCATACTAGACTCAATGTAATGAAAATGTTAGAGTGATTCTCACAACTAAGGGAAATTTCTGAGCTAAGAGTAACAACAATAATATTTTAATGAAGAGTGAGAGCTCTTCAATTTCTGCGAGATAACTAATTGACAAAAGCATTGGTTATAAAAGTTTTACCAGGAAAGAAAATAACTCAAAATCTATGTAGGGTTGAAATCATAGTAATTACTAACACACAAGGGGAATTAGAATTCCTTTTAAGTTAACTTTAAATCTTAAAATGATATTTTAAATTTTAAAATGAGCTTCGTGAGGGATGGTGGAAGGAATAACTTACTCTTTTATTTATATATAATATATATATATATCGGCGTTATAATATTTTTTTTAATATCAAGAAATCTATTTAAAATGATTGATTGACGAGAAATGGGTAGTTTCGATATATGTCACAGTTTTTGAATGCGTATAGTTGGTTATGAATACTGTAATAATTAATAAGCAGTCCTGGATTTACTGAGAATGAAGAGTTTTAAAGAAGTCAATGTAGCCAAGGACAAAGTACTTAAATTCGCCAATGAGCCATTCATTAAGGGTTGGACTGCGTTTTATAGGAAATGGATTGTTTTTTTTCCTCACACAAGGAGTATAACACTATAGATGGTGAGGGTTTGAATTTTTACCCAATCCGAATTATCAGATATGGTATTTTCCTCGTACGTTTCAAAGAGGGAACAGTTTCAGGATCTACTACATCACCCAATTTTGAATTCCCAAAGTCACGCTATCACGGATATGGGGTGCATAGATCTGGACGGATGGTGAACGAGGCAAAGGAAGGCTATAAAAGAAACCATGAAAGCCTGATCACGGATGGAAGTAGCACCATTGAAGCCCCAAATGGGAGTTTCTTCCATTTCTGAAATGATATGAGGTCTTAGATGCATGCAAACAACCACTATGCAATGATAAGTATTTTGAGATTAATATGGTCTGGGAATTCAAAGACTTCTGCACAAGATAGGTATTCTGTCATACGTTGGCTTTAAGGTTGTTTTACAATCTGGTTAATTAAACATTGCAGGGAACATAATTTTCCAGTGATTTATTTTCCCATGTGTGGAATTCCCATTAGAATAGGTTAGAAGTTGTTATTGACTTTAATCTCAAAAGAATAGAATGTATGCCGATGGGTAATGTAGAAACGCCTTCCAAAGTTGGAGAGGGAAAAAATAATCAAGAGGGTAACCACTGTTCTCCTTGCTGCCTTTCGGGTTGTTTTATCACTGATGGAGTTAGCTACAAAAGCATTGAGTGGATAAGGGTTATCCTCGGAGGCCTCCTCAACCATAGTTGGATCATGTCATCTGATAAAAACCGTCATGAAAGGATAAAAGCACAAAATTTTTTGCTTGAGAAAATCCATCGTTTTCCTTACCCTCTACGATCATGGTGATCACTGCACTCGTGGTGGATAATATTTACCTGAAAAACATGCGTAAGGTCATATGTAACATGTTAATGGTGTGTATGATCGTAAAGATTAAGATCTAGATAAATATTATCTACAGTCCATGTTTAACAGTCATTGGCATATAAAGCCATGTAGATGTGGAGGCAGTGGCCTTTATTCTCATTTTTTTGTAGGGGAAGGGATGGAAAAAGACACAGGCTCTCTAACCGTGGAAGCAATCAAATTAAGAAAAGGCTGCTACAAAAACATCATTGTTACTATAAAATTCAGACCCCTAAAAGCTCACCTGTCGTAGCTTTAGAAGCATCACCCAAAATATAGTAGATTGTTGTTTCCTTTATGCAAATCCGAAAATTTTAAACGATTGGAGATCCAGTGGGATAAGGTTTTTCCCGACCTCCATGTGCCAACGTCATCCTTTCTATAGTTTTCCTATATATAAGAGGTGACACAGAGAATGGGATCGATAGATCCTATCAGGTTCTTCAAAGCCAAGTGCAGAAGCACATGCACCATCGTAATGTTAAGAGTTTATCATTTCGATATTTTGTGGCTGGCAGGTTCTGAACCTAATAGGGTTGATGGTGAATGCATGCAATGGGAGTAGATGCACCATAATTCTGCACTCCCAAGTTGTATATATGCAGATGTGTCCTGTCAGAGTCGACCGTGGTATAAATTGGGTTCCAGAATGGTAGAACCAATGCAGGACTTGGTATATATGGATTCCAACGAGCATACAAGCAGCTATTGGAATTGTGCTAACTATAGCAGGTAAAAAGATAATGTGGATTTTGCTTCTCTTATTTAACAAATGAATTACAATGACATTTGTTTCTTGGTGTTTCCACAATCGGAAGATCGAAGTAAGTAAGGATGGTAGGCGGGCTTCGAGGTGAAGCGCCTCCATGCAAGCCTTTGCCAAATGAAGGGACGGAAGGATTTTGAGCGACATCGTTGCTGAGAAACAGAATTAGTGCTTGTAGCAGCATGATATCCACAAAGTCTAATCTAAGCTATGAATTAGATGTAAAATGACTGGCAGGGATACTATTTAGATTGACCTGTGTATTGGCAGGAGAAAAAAGAGAGTTGAGATTGTAACTTTAAGTAACTGGGTTTCATATTTTTCCCCACTCAGCAATTTTTTTGGTATAAATTTGGATCCTTATGTTCTCAAGGGAGTTATGTATGGTCTCCTTGACCGATAGGAATCCATATTAAAAATGTAATTAAAGTGGTGGAAAATTTCTCTCTCAAAACAATTGAATTGTTGAGAAAATTGGAAACATCACATTTTAATAAATTTGTTGATGCTCTAGAGACTATCAGTGTGTTGTTAAAAAAAAATTGTCGCATCACAATAGGTTGGTAAATGTGCTTTAGTCCCAGTGGATAAGAAATAAAACGTTTATAATCATGGATTTGGTAAAAATCATAACTGTTGATATAGAGGACTAAGCTAAAAATGATCTGTTTTGTAAATTCTTGGGTGTATTTAAGTTCATTACTAATTATGGGGTCATATATTTCATAATATCCCACATATTTCCAAGTGGGTACGACTGTCATGTCTTGACCAATAACAGGAAGTTGCATGCAACCTGCAGTCATGGCGCAAATTCTCGTGTAGGCTGCATGTAGTTTCAGAGTGTGATTAGAAGAAAGGCATAAAACTTTGTATTAAAATGTACCACCCAAAAATTTGTTTGGGCTTCTTTTATGTTATCATTTATACTCTCAACCTTAAGAGGTGTATTATTTATATGCCTCTAATTAAGTAAAAGTTGGTTGAATCGAGTGCGATGACAGGGTATAACTATTTTCTATTCATCATGACCATGATGCAGTTTAAAAAATTGACAATTCCTTTAAAGGTCGATGATGTTATAGTTATATACTTTTTGTTTATGTTGAATACACATTGAGCATTTTTGTTTTTAAACACAGATGATCTTGAAGGAAAAGGGGTTTTGTGTTTGTCAGAAAAGTTTATTTTTAGCCTTTCCAGGTTTAATTTTATGAAATTCGAAAGTTCTATTCAGTAAAATCATCTGGGTCAAAAGTGTATGCCAACAACTAGGCCTTGACCATGCAGAATTAAACCTCTGAATAAATGTGATATTGTAGTAGAAGAAAATTTGAAAATTGAAATTTCAATTAAATTTTGTTGGGAAAGATGATTTATGTTATCATAAAAGGTGGAAATCACTAAAGAAGATGGGCGTTAACCCACCATTTACCACATAGATAGTAATTTTATGAAACATCAACCTACTTGGTTAATGAGTGAGACCTAACATGTAATATAAGACCCGGATGAAGCCTGGTGTATGAATAAAGGGTAGCTTAAGGAAATAATATGATAGCCTATTGGGTTGTTTGGGTCCATTGGGTTAAATGGATAGTGGCAGGACAATCATGAGAAAGTTACTTAGGAATGGTAAAAAAAATGGATTTGAGGTATCATATGCCTTGGCTAAGTTGGGAACTATTGTTCTCAATGATTTTCACGCGTTGCACATATAAAGGGAGTTCCCTTAACCTTGACCTTATCAACACTAGTAATTATGTTGTGATCATGATTACGATGATGTGTGTGTGTGTGTGTGTGTGTGTGTGAATGCCATTGTCTGACACGGTTGTCAGGGATCATTCTCATGAAAGAATGATTATTTTATACAAGTGCATGACATGAAAGTTTCCTTGTTTATGAAAAATCAAATGGGCAAAGTAGCCCTCGAATATCTATGAGTTTAGTATCACATGGATATGATTTTTATATTATGTGCTTATAACTATGTCTATGTTTATGGTATGGAAGAAAATACTAAAGGATACATTACTGAAGTGAAAGCAGTGTGAGCTGCATCAGGCTAGGACAAGCATGGATAGTGGAAAGTAGCATGCAACCAAGATTTGTGTTGTGGAGCAACACAGTAGAGATTATGTGGTATTTGGATGTGAAATAGAAATACTATGTACATGTTTTGTTGTGTACATATGGTATTGTGTCATTTGTATTGTGTCGCCATTGTATTATGACATGTGTATTCATTGTGTTGTACTATGTGTATGTATATTTGTTGTCGTGTACAATTTGTATGTGTATGTGTTATGAAGGATATTGGTTCTCATAATTCTTAGAGGCTATGGATTGGGAGAGGACCTTTAGAGGCCTGTAACAACTTAGGTTCCATGGAGGCTATGGGTTGGAGCATTCTAACAACTTGGGTTCCCTAGAGGATGTGGGTTGAGATAATGGTCCCTCAAGCCCTATAATAGCTTGAGTTCCTTGGAGGCTATGGGTTGGAGCCCTATAACAACTTGGGTTTCCTGGAGGCTATGGGTTGAGATAGTAGTCCCTAGATCCTTGGACATCTTAGGAAAAGACCAACCTCAAGTTACTAATATTGAAGGAAAACACAGTATAGTCTCTACATTCTCTTGTTACTAATACTTGACATGGAAGAGAAGAGAATGCACTGGGTTCTCGCTGGGTTTCTAAATCATTTTATTGTGTGTACGTGGTCAAAAGAGAAGAGAATTCATTGGGTGCTTGTTGGGTTTGGAAATCAATTTCGCGTGTGTACAAAAGGAATAAAGAACAACATGAAGATCAATATCAGTATTTGTTTTGGTTTTAATTATGAACATAATCAATGATCTTGATTTATGATGGTTGAGTTTTGAGCTAACCAGATGTGATATGTGTACGCATGGTTATTTGATCGAAGAGCTAATTTGACTTGTTACAATAGGAAGTAAAAAGAATTGCAAGTGTACCTTATTGATGAGCTACCAATCAGGTATGATTTGAATTTATTACAATTCATTTTGAGTCTAATGGGAATTATGTGCTTGTTATAGGAAATCATGGAAAATTCTAATTTTGGGTAGTTGGAAATGATTTTAATAGAGTTACCAATAATAGTAAAAGGAATTGTAACATGCAATAGTATGCTAGTAAAGCACTTTAGGAGCAAGGCCATTATGCGACACTCGTAGCCAATATGTTGGGTTGTGTTATATTCCTTCCACAACTAGCCCCCCTAGCTAAACCGGGGGGCTAGTGGAGGGGCGGAGCCCCCCTTAATTGTGTTGATGCATAGTGGGAGGGTCATAGGGGGGTGGTTAGCCCCACTCTACGGGGTCTGGGGGAGCGCCTCGAGGATTTTTTTTTTGGACCCATGGTTTTTTGCATGGTTTTCGCACATGGTTTTGGGCACAATGGTTTTTAGTCCATGGTATTGGATGCTTCCGCATGTATATATATGTATTGTAACACTGAAAGGAACATAGTGAAAAATCAATCTGGTAGTCCCGATTTTGGGATCTAGGGGACAATTGTTGTGTGTATTTGTTTTATGTTTTATTCTATCGCCTGTGTTTATTCTATGTTTTTAGAATTCGTATGCAGGTAATTTTTGTACGGGTTTAAAACCAACATTTGGTATTAGAGTTGTTTTGACTTCAAGGGGATGCCTTTGTTACTGAGGGGTTTCACTTATGCCTGTGGTAGACCATGTTCAGTGGGAGATTTGCAGGATCAATTCTGGTGGTGAAAGAAGATGGTGAGAAGTGGAAAGATAGAGATTGATAAATTTAATGGTCAGAGTTTTGAGTTGTGGAAACTAAAGATGAAGGATCTATTAGTGGATAGATATTAGTGGATCACGATAGATCCCTGTACTAAACCTTTGGGAATGTCTAATGAAGAATGGAAGAAGTTGGATCGTAGGGCAAAGAGAACAACACGATTGTGTGTTTTAGATTCAGTATTGCTGAATGTATCAGGGGAAAATACGACGAAGGCTTTGTGGGACAGGTTAGGGACTTTGTACCAATAAATGTCTCTCGTGAATAAATTGTTCCTATGGAAAATGATAATTTGAGGATGAAATATGGAGACTCGATGACAGAGCATCTGAATTCATTTAACACTGTGGTAAGTTTGTTATTATCTGTTGATATTAAAATTTCAAATGAAGATAAGTGCATAAGTTTGTTGTGTTCTCTACCAGATTCATGGGATAGCCTAGTTATTTCAATATGTAGCAATGCAACTGCCTTGCAGTTTAATGAAATAGTCTTATCATTACTGATAGAGGAGATCGTATAGAAAAAAAGGAGAGCCAAAATGGTGTTTCCTTATTTGTACGAGGACGGTCACAGAACAGAAACAAAAATAAGTCAACGAGTGGGATATCTAAATCTAGAGGGAGATCTAAATCTCTAGTAAACCTTGTAAAGATGTGCTGGAAATGCAGAAAGGAAGGGCACTACAAAAGGGACTATAAATCTAAATCTCTAGACAAAGGAAAGGGATCTGATGATGCTCCTTCTGCAAAATCCAAAACCACCTCAGATGATGGCGGGGATGTGTGCTTGGCTTTTTCAAGTACACATGTAAATCATGAGGCATAGTTGATTGACTCAGGTGCATCCTTTCACTTCACTCACCAAAGAGAGTGGTTCTGTGAGTATGCAAAATATGATGGTGGTGATGTCTTCATGGGGGATGATAAGAAGTTTAGAATCATTGGTCATAGAAAAGTCAAGTTAAAGTTGCAAGGTGGTAGGCTTAGAACAATTTTGAGTGTTCTTCATATTCGTACATTATCTAGAAATATGATTTATGTAAGCAAGCTAGATGATGTAGTTGTAAAAACAGTGTTTGAAAAAGATACCTCCAAGATGGTTCGAGGACCACTAGTATTGATGTGGGGAGTTCATATTGGAACTTTGTACAAGCTGCAAGGTAGCACTGTTGTTGATCGGTACAACAGTTCTGTGGTTCCTAAAAGTGGAACAAAAACATTAGTGGTCTCTAGAGAAAAGACTATGCTATGGCATCAAAGGCTTGGAGATACTAGAGAGAAGGGCCTTCAAATACTTCATGGTAAAGGTATGTTAGAAGGTATGACTAATAGCTCTCTGGATTTTTATTTCTGTGAAAATTGTGTATATGGGAAGAAGAATAAGGTGAGTGTCCCCTCTGGTGGTAAGAGGGCAAAACAGATATTAGAGCTCGTGAACAGTGATGTGTTTGGACCTATGAAGGTTCCATCATTGTGTAAGTCTGTGTGCTATGTATCATTTATACACACTGATACAATGGCTTTGATGCAATGATATGCTTGGTTTTTTGACAATATGATGCAAGGAAACCTTGCCAAGGGATGGATTGCTCGAGGGACTGGAAAGAAGAGAAGGGGATGTTGAGGAGCTTGAAAGGTGAGTGACTACATGGAAGCGGGTGACCATATTTCCTAAGGGACTAGAAGGCATAGAAGGGAAGGTCAGGGAATAAATTGTTTTGGTCATTAAGATTTCCAGATGGAATCAAAAGCACATTGGGAGTGTGCCTTGGAACAATGAGCCAATGATTATTGATTAAGAGAAAAAGTAGCATAAGGATTGTGGTACTAGACATTGCAGGTGGAATTTAATTTTAACAATAGATTACGGACTTCCTGGATGTAGGAAAATCCCGACATTACTTTGAGGGTGGAGGAGTTAGCCTTTAGATTCCCTTCTTGTTAATTCAGGAATTTTATCGTTTTATATGATGTTTAAGAAAATGTGTATAAGTATATATGTGTTGTCATTATAAATACTACATCAAGTTTTGTTATAAAGCTCCAGTAAGTGATATGTTTATCATGTTTCAATAACTTTTTATTGTATATACTGCATTGATCTATGCTTATAAACTTCCATAAGAATTATGTTTTGTTGGCCATACTCCACCCCATACTCCATTCGGCATAGATAAAATACCAGACCATCTATTTAATTTAAAACTCATATTCTATAAACTACTATTCCTCAAAACAAGAACGTATAAGTATACTCGCCTTGGTCCTTCCATTTCTTATTTAAGGGAGAAGTGATTCCAATTAAATAAATTCCATAACTTTCCTAATTTATTCCAAAACAAATATTACAACAAATCAATTCATAATATTTATTCTTAGTAACCACATCTCAAATATGTTTCTCATACATAATAATAATAATAATAGAATAATATAAAACTCCTTTTTCTTCTTTCTATTATCTAACTCAACTAAAATCAAAATTTCCATGCTAACCACTCCTATCAACGCACAAATTATCTTTCTCTAACAAACAAATAACTCACTTAATTCATCAAGAAAAAGGAGTGTACCACACTACCAAGCGACTCTGTTGTTATAAAAATCACTTAGAAAGACGCACTATCATCCAAATCATGAATTGAATCTCTAGTTTCCCCCGAGATGAGATATGATTTCCAACGACATCAACACCCACATCCCCCATGATTCCAGATAATGTATTTCATGTATTACTTCCCTTACCAATTTTTCCTTAGCGGCGTTCGGCTTTTGTATGTTTTGCCAGCCCATTAGGCTAGGTTTTTTTTCTTTAAAAAATATATATTTCCTTGTTTCTTCTTTAAATCCCTTCTTTCTCTCTCATGACGTTTTATTCCACCCATACTTAGCATCTTTCTCCAGCTAAGTGATTTAATGGATTTTTCTCTCCGATCTCATTAAATCTTACTGGTTATCTCCTAGGGATTTTTTGTAGTCATTTTCAAGGAAGATCCATTTAGGATGATTTTGTTAAATTTGGCAAGATTTTTTTTACTCTAGTGCTTCTTTACTAAGTGATTTTCTAACTCCTTTTTTTTCCATTTATTAATAACACTTATTTATTACAATACTTTACCTTTCATATTCATTCCAATACATCAGGGTTTCCACACCATTATGTTTACAACAATTTTGTCTAAATATAATAAGATATTAGCATATAGATGGAGGGGTATTACATTTTTGGCCCCTTTTTATCTAACACCATCCTTAGTGTTGATTGTTCCATCACTTCTTAAGACATAAACGAGATGACTCTCATCTCTCATTCTTACACCCATATCTTTAGTACCAAGTGTTTCCACTTCACTTGATTTTGAGCAATGACTCAAATCTAAAGCACACAAACTCTTACATTCACTTCATGCTCTTTGCCTAGCATGTTTTCATACATGCTAAACATGTGCGTCATGCATTTCACCTGCACCCAAAAAACTGTTCACATGCATCGAAGCAAGGATAGTAACATTGATACAGCATCATAAGAATACCATAAATTTTTTTCATACATGTATTCATAGCTATAACAAGTGACATGGGCATTATTGAATGCAACATTCAAACTATGGAATTGCCACTTTTCCTTTCATATTGTTGTCAAGAAGGAAATAATAATTAATGAACTACTCACATCATTTTATTTGTCGTTGTTATTTTGATACCATTGTATCAAATACGCATCTATCATCCATACTTATGTGTAAGACAACCCACTTCCTCAACCACTTCCATGGTTATAATTTTCCATTTTCGTTTCCAAGTGGAACTAGTGAAGTCAATTCTTACCGTTCTACTACTTATTTCCATACCCTTCAATAAATCAATATAAGTATGAGGACATAGATAACAAATTTACTCCTTATCCACTATTTTCTCTTTACTCACTCCCTTATGTTTTCTAGTTTGGCCTGCACCATTTAGCAATTTTCGTCTTATGGTTTTTCCACTCCGTTAAGTTTCTCCATTAATTCTTATTAAGGTTCCTAATTTATCTAGTGACATCATTATAATCCACCACTTTATAATAAATTTTGGTTCAATCGACATCTAATTTCTGAAATTTATGAAAAAACCACAATACTGATTTCTAATCTCACAAAGTTTTTAAGGACATTTTATATTTAAAATTGATTCCCATTGAAGGATGTATTCGCCATTTTTATGGCCTATTCAATTTTTCTTGAGGGACATTATTTTTTCAGTCCTAATTTTAGCTTTGGTCAATTTTACCCTTGTTCATTTTTGTGTATGGCCGATGGTTTAGTCATCATTTCTTCATTCTCTTTCGAGGTCTCCATGTTTTTCTAGTTCCTTGGGCACTTACAATACCAATATTATAACTATTCTCAACTTGATAGTCTATAATTGGTCTATATAGTTTCTTATTTTTGTGATTGATTTACCCATTAACCACCATTTGTGATGATATTCTATGCTGTCCTATGTATATACCACATATTTAGTAGATTTGCCACACATGTGTTTGTTGATATTTCCCTATGGTCTCTTCTTATCAACCAATTTTCTTGGTTATAAATTCCTTATATTATGTCCCATACCTATGTTTTGAAGGAGACTGACAATCACCTTTTATTAAGCATGTTTGAATCCTAGAATTGCATTTAATTTTTCATTATAACATCACAGATTTATTCCCTTAAGTAGTGCTCCCTTCTTTTACCAGCAAGAGTATGATAACCAGGATAATGATTTCCCTAGTCGATTACTCATGTTTGCTTGTTTCTATTATTGGTTTCCTGAACTTAAATATTGGCCAATAGATCTTCAAAATATGTTGGTGCACTCCATTTGGAGTAAATTTGTGCTTATATTTCTTTTCATCCTCTATTTAATTCTTCCTCTCTTAAATGCATTTTAGGTACAGTCATCAGTATATTATTTACAGAGTATCCCCATTGTTAGTAGCAACTTCTCATCATTTTCCTCTAATCATACCATGTGTGGAACAATGTTTTGGTACCAATAATCTCCTCAAGGATTCCACTTTGTACTGGATGACTAGCCCATAAGACCTTACCACCATCTTTTTCTTTTTCTCCCACACTCTTCTAAATGGCTCATATGAGATATCCTTCCAGGATGATTCCTCCCAATAGAAATTTTTAATAGAATAGTCCTAGAGTATCTTGACTTAAGTCTCTAATAAGGAATTTAAAACGTGGGATTGTTGGGATGAGACTTTCATATACTCCTCGTTAAGAAATGAAAATGATTCTTCTATAATTGTGTACCAGTCTATTAAAGCTAACTACTAATTTGGCACCTCCAATGTTTATACTTTGAGAATTGTTTATTTAAATATGCCTTCTCACAAATATGCTAAAATAGAATGTCGTGTATTTATGACCCCTCCTTTTATTTTTCAAAATGTGCTAAGGTTAATAGCCTTTTTGTTATTCAATTAAGATTTTTACAGCATAATACCTTGCCTTGATGGAATCTAATTTCAGTACATGAATTCAAGTATAATTTTCAAGATTTTTATTACGGTCAATGGTACCGTTAGTAACATTATAATTACTCAATTACTGAGAACATATTAAAGTGAAATAATTTCTTCTATAACCAACCTATTTTGATTTTGCAACTGAAAATTGGTATCTCTGCTTTTATAAACATTGCTTCGAAGCTATTAAGGAAGATCAAATTGCTTATATATTGTGTGTACTCCCCCATGTGTGTGTATCTACACTAATTTAAGGAGATGAGTTTTCTTTCCGCTTTCTGCAATCACCAATGAAAACTGCTATAGGAAACCTTTAACTTAATCAATCAAGATTGTTGTATTACAGTACCTAAGTTGTATGATTCAACTTTGGCGTATGAAAAGTTTTCATAGAAAAAATTCAACTTTGACTAAATATGTTTTAACATATGAATAACTTTAATATATTACCAATCCATGTCAAAGTCTTCTTATACATCTGCATTTACCCTGTCTTGTTGGATTTGATTTACAATTAAATGTGTTTTTTAGAGCAATAGGTTGTTATGATGGTTTCATGTTCATTGATTTTCCAAAATCCTAACACTAGAGTATCTTATCTCATATTTGAGTGACATCAATGATGTGCAATTTTATATATTGCCAATATAATTTCCCATACTCCCATTCACACATAGCTTAGGTAGTCTATTTATGTGGCCAACAATTTCACAATTATTACAATTCACTGGTACAGACTAAATATGTTTAGTGCAATTATTGTGGACTAACTTACTCCTGCCACATATTTCACAGTGGAAATAAAGAACAATTCTCAGAGACAACATTCTATTAACCTAAATACTAGGATTATAATAGATCATAGTTAAACCTGAAGTTTTTTCACTAACAATAGAGGAAGTCATTATTTTTGTTAATTTTATGGAATACTAAGTGTCTCATTCCTAAGAAAGAAAGGATCACTTTGTGAATAATCCAATTGAAGCATACACATGGTTAGCTTGGTAATTGGTACCTATTTTTTGATGGGGGTATGTTGCCCTGCTTCTTTACAGTCTACTAATAATTAGATATGGAAAAGGGACATTATAATATAGTTTTACTTGTAAATGGGATGTTAATTTAAGAGTGAGAAATCAATAGTTGGTTATGTCATAATCCACACCCCAAAGATTATATCTAGGGAAAGTCCTCCAATTTCTGAATGTGTAATTATAGCTAAGTAACAATTCCATGTGATTTTGATGGAACAACTCCCGTTTTTTTTTTTCTGAGTTCTTAGCCAAATATAAGTTTGACCCTTTTCCAAAGGTGGTTAATGTTAGGGTAGCTTTCCTAAGAACTTTAAATTATAAAGCTCAGTTGACACAATAGAAGACCATAAACTAACTTACTGTTGTAGTGGAGAAATAACCAGAATCTCCACTTAAGTACCCATATTAATATCTATGACAATTGTACTTTGAAGTCTAGACTTTAGTACAAATTTGAAACATAAACTTAAGAAAAATGGAGTAGAATTGTTCATGTGCATTGTGTAACAAAGGATAACAATATTTATTAGTTCATGTATATCCTCACAAAAAACATTCTACCAAAAAAACGAATGATGAGTCGGTTAAAACGTAATTAGATCATCAAGATTGACTTTGTCAGACATAACCAGAGTGGATACAGACTAATTACAGGATCTGCACTCCTTCAAATTTGTTGTTTCTGGGTTTTTTGTAAACCAATATAATCATGGACAGTTGAAATGTAACTATGTGTCGTTCATCTTCTCTTTTTTGTAGCTTTAAATGCCAATAGGAGTTTTCTTTTACCCTAACATCTGTAGTTTGGTATAAGAATACTTCCCTAACTTGAGAAGAATAACATAGTACACAACATGACCGAGAAACCTATTCCCAAACACATGATAATACTTCAAAGGACAATGGAGTTTCCAAAGCCCAACAACTTTTAGCAAAAGCTATATCTGTCAAGCTACTGCTATAAATATATGCAAATCTAAAGAACTTATTCATAATCCCGTTCACTATGATGTTCTTATACGAAACTACCTAGATGAGGCTACGATAGCATAAGACCAATGACAAGCAAATCATACAAAGATTCATAATAGAGGCCATTAGGTTTGATTGAACCCAATGCACTTATACCATTTGTTACATACCCAAATCCACACTACTAATTTTTTTTCTTAAATAATATTGCGTATCATATATCAAGTATGCATAATGATCTCCTGCACTTGGACATTTTGATTTTCATTTGTTCTTCCATATTAATTTTGTATTTTTTTTTAGAGGACACTAGTTCATTGTTTGAGCACTAGGATGGAATTAGTTTAATTTGCCTCATTTATTTAAGGATTTAAGTCTTTTCTAATCTTGTGCCATATAATTATATTTTAACCACTCCCCTCTCTCAATACTTTGGAGAAGGCATTTCCTAGCACCTAACTGATGTGGCTCTAGGTCGCATGTAATGTTTGTTGGGTGTAAGAAGGTGATAATAAACATGGTGATGGAATCAAATTGATTTTTCTCTAAGTTTACCCACACATTATAGGGTTTTATATGAATTGTGAGTGTAATCTATTATTATAAGGTTTCATGGCTATCGTGGTACATTTTTCTTGGTCACAACTATGATGTGACAACCCTGTCAAATGCAAACTCTCCCTCCTCCACATGATTTCCATAGCTCTTTCCATCTAACACTAAATCGATGGTAGGGGATAGTGGTTTCCAAATCAACACCTAGAACCCTTCTCGAGATTTATTCCCAAATACTAGCTTGAATTGAAACATAAATTTTTTATGTTTCCCCTCTTTCCATTTGAATTGCATTTTTGCATCTTCTAGGTGGGTACTCATAGCTCAGGTAAGTTTCATAGAGTCCCTGACCAAGTTTTCGTATGGCAACCATTCCATGAAGGAAAATACCATTACCCTATTTACAACACCCTCATCCATGTAGTGTTTCACACCTCAAAATTTGTTTTATGTATGGGCTTTCTATCTAGTTTGGAGTAATTTATCTATTAACGTATCTATTTCATGCATAGGGTCGTTCCCTGATATCAGTATTTCCCACTTCTTTTCCTTTACGTGCTTCATATTTCTACCTCAAATATAACTGGTTCTTCCACATAGGACATGGATTCTTTTCATTATGAAACCCACGACTTTGGCTGCCAACTATATCATAATTTTTCAAGGGACTCTAAGATACTTAATGAGTAATCTTACTTCTTACAAGTACTCTGTTGAGGATGTGTTGTGTCTCTTGATTGTACCTTTCTGTTCTAATTTCAAGCATTCCATCACTCTATCCAAAGTTTTCTTACCTCAATAAGTATGTCAAGTAATTTATATATTATTCATGGTTAATTTACTTTTTTCTTTACCTTTCTTGTTTCCATTATTCCTTTTTACTCGATTTTACTGAGTAATGTAGGTTTACATTGTGCTTCCTTCATCGATGATGGAGTTTGGTGCTACCAGCAACATGAGGTGTCTTCAGAGGGTATTCAAGTGGTATTCAACCCTTACCTCTCTTTTGAATACCTCTTCTAATTTAATTATTTTATTCCTATTTTTAGTATTTTCTTTCTGTTGGGTTTGCAATTGGCATATCTCAAGTTAAGCTGACGAAGGTGTAATCATTCTTTTTTGTGTTATTTTGACTCTTGTTTTTCTTTTCCATGCTCTAAGCGAGCTTGTGTACCATGACATTCCTACATGTAGAAATACATATGGTTTCACAGTCGTCTTTTTTTTCACCTTGATGTTGTTCACCTTTCCTTGGTTTCCTTGGTTTATACCTTTCAGGTATGCAGATGACTCGAGAGCTCTATTGTTGTAGAATTTGCATGCCTTTTTCCTCACCTACTAGGTTTTGCTCACTTCCTTTTTCTTTTGAGGTAGGCATTCTAGCTCCCAATCCTGTTTGTGATGTTCTTCATTTCTTGATTCTATAAAAAAAAATACTCAGATACCTAAGTAACTTCCTTTGATTTTGTGGGCATGGATGTGGTTGTGACTCTGAGGATAGGATCTTGGAAGTTTAGTGACAACTCTATCCACTATATATCTAGTCTTAGATTGTTTTTTTTACCTATGCTCATTAAGTAATCATGTAGTTTTGATTTATCATAAGCTTTTGTCTAGAGTGGCTGCATTTATATATTTGTGTAAGACTTCCATTGATTTGATATAATGACCAAATAGCCTATATGGTTGCTATTTATTTCATTGCTAGCAATAGGAGGGATATAGGTTTACCCATCGACTTGGTACCTAGAGTTGCTCTAGTTTCCGAAGAAACTTACATGATGATTACTCCTGAGCCTAAAGAATTGGAGATGCAGTTACATGAGTTATTGAAGAAAGGTTACATACGAACAAGTGTATCACCATGGGGTGTTGTAGTCTTATTTTTCAAGAAAAAGGATGGAGCATTGGATTTATGTGATGATTTTCAGTATTTGAAGAGAATGAATATTAAGAATAAATATCCATTTCCAAGGATAAATGATCTATTCATTCAACTTCATGTAGCTAAGTTTTTTTATAATATTAATATAAGTTCAGGACATCATCTTCTACAAACTAAGCCTTTTGGAGTAGCCAATGCACCAAGTGTTTTTATGTGCTTAATGAATGATGTCTTCAAAGAATATTAGGATACTTTTATCATTTTGGAGGAGGGGATAATTGTGGACCCAAAAAATATTAGGGCCATCAAGGAATGCCTAGCATCAAATAATGTTATAGAAGTTAGGTCTTTGATGGGCCTAACTAGTTATTACATGTTCGGTCCCTATAATACTAGTGATTACCCCATTACTATTGTAGTTATACCCCTTATTAATATAGTTGTGCCCCTATTGCCCCCATATTGTTATTACTGTGCCCCATAGAATCCCTCTATTGTTATTTTTGTGGCTTTATATTATTATTGTTAGGTCGGCTGGTTTATATTGTGACTCCTT
>APFE031439636.1:0-26941 GCA_000404065.3 Pinus taeda
CGGATATTTGAGGTTCTTCACCTATATCACCAGTAGATGTAACACTACCAGTAAGTTTAGAAACCTCAACAGCTTCAGGATCGTATCCTATTTCTAAATCTTGGTAATCCGGATGAACTACCATGAAGATTCTCCTTCTTCAGGTGAAAAGAGTTATTTTTGCGGACAAACCTAACCTCCCTAGGAGTCTAAGACTCTCTAGTGACAAACAAGACAAACAAGAGCAATCCTTCTCTAAACATACATTATTCTATGAGAAACCAAGTGTTGTTCGATCCTACCTCAAATCCAACGCTTGTTGTAGCAGTCCAACCTTGTTGATCCAGATGAGCTCCTCCTTCACTTTAAGACCTGCATACACTAACAGTCAAACGATTACATAACACCTGAAAATTTCATAAAACAAAGCATATTCATCATATAGACCAAGGAGTACATGAAATAATTCATTAACAACAAATCATTGAGAAGAATGGACTTATTTGTATTAAGGAAACAAAAAAGGAACCATTACAATCTGAGCCTTGGTGTTGTGCAAGCTCCTCCCAGGGTCCAACAAGAGATTTCCTCTACTTTGACAAGGTCACCCACTCCCAATATGGCAACAAGAAAGGATAGTGATCTCTCCTCACAAGTCAACAATGGAAGTCCTAATTCCAGCAGCATTTACCCTTTGGAATGTTCAGCTTTCAACCTCTTCCTCCTCTGGCCCAATGCCTGTATTTATAGTATTCTAGAGGAAGTTATTCAGTTCCAACATCAATGGGATACTCCCTCTTTTGGATGGGGTAGCTCCTCTCTTGATGGGATAAGTTCCTCTATCATAGGGATGCATGAACCATCTGGAGGCACTCAATACACGTCAAACACTCTTCTAGGAAGCTCTAGAAGTGACCACAAGTAACTTTTTTAAGATGAAACTCGCACCTTTTGACCTTTACAGGAGTACGCACCCATCCCTTGGTACAGAGCATTACAGTACCAATTACAATGGTTTGGGTGCGTACATGTAGAAGGTAGAGAGAACCTGCGTACCCAGAGATAAACATGATTTTTAATGACTTTCTCTCCTTTTTGAAGTTTGACATGGAGAGCAGAGGTATAAGGCTTGACAAGGAGGATAATATGACTATTGATGGAGCCATATTAACTGCAGATAGTCATGGTGACAAATTTCAGTGTAACAAGATCCAAATAAAAGGGGCACAGGAAGACCCCCAAGGAGAGGAAAAAATATTTAGGCAGAGTTACCTATATCCAAGAAATCATTTCAAGCGCTAAGTAAGTGGCATCATCACGAGATGTTGTTAGGGCCAAATCTCATACGATATCTCACACGAGATCTGGAGAGCAGTCAGTTTCACAAATAGAACCTTTCCCAATAACAAAAGAAAAATTCAAGGAAGAAGAAGTAGGAAGCAGAGCATCAGAGGGATTGGGCATTGCAAGTTCAAAAGAAGAAGAGGAAAACTTGAGGGAATTCACTCCACTATTTGATCAAGGAAGTGATGTTAGAAAAGCTCAACCTCGCATCGTAGAACAACTAGAACTTGTTAATATTCCAAGTGAATTTTGGAAGATATCATGGCTCATCCAACTTCCACGATCAAATTCCCAATTGGAGATATTAGAGGTGATGCGCCTATGAATCCTATTAATTTGAAAACATTACCTAATTTCCATGGTCTCTCTTATAAATATCTGAACACATTCCTCTTTGAATTCAACATTGTCTGTCGGGGATATGATTATATTTATGATGCTCATAAATTGAAGATATTCCCTGCTACTCTGAAAGGAAAAACTCTAAGATGGTTTATGGGTTTAGGGGGAAAATGTATTACAACGTGGGATGACATGAAGACAATTTTCCTTGAAAAATATGACTACTGCAAATATTGAGATATTAAAGAGGAAACCTTTAAGATTGTGCAAAAAGGGGATGAGAACATGGAGGAGTTTTTAGAACGCTTTAAATACAGTCTGCAAAGATCGAGCCATAGTGATCTAGATAAGGGTATCTTAAAGATAATATTTCTCTAGGCACCAAGGGAGGAATCTTTGGAAGTCCTGAATGTGGTAGGTAAGGGATATATCTCAAAGGAAGAATTCAACATCATATGTGAGTTGTGCATTAAATGCTCACATGACGCTGCGAGGCATAAGAAAGGAGTACGAACTCTCAAGACATCAAGCAGTGAGGTTACAAAAGCAGAAATTGGAAACTTGTTGGATAATTTGAGGATTGATGTTCTAAGCACACTGTCCTCATAGCTGGATGTTCTACAGGGAAAATAGAAACAGAATGTACTGGTAGACCTAGGAGCTATAATTGATGTTATAAATTTTGCATTTGTACTCACCTTGGGCCTGCTTAATCTTAAACCAACTCCTATAGTCCTAGAACTGGTAAACCAATCCATTATAAGACCAATAGGGAAGTTGGAAGATGTGACTATTTCTATAGACTCGTGGAAATACCATGTCAATCCTCTGGTGTTGCATACTCAATCTCCAGCCGAGAGGTATCCTTTGATTCTGGGCAAGCCTTGGCTTGCTACCACAGATTCTTACATTGGATGTCGATCGAGAAATATCCAATGGGGAAAATACAAAGAACCTTGTCCTTTACCCACTAGCAAAACCAAGCTCGTCAATAAAACCAGGATATACTTTAGCACAAAAAATTCCACACTCGGATGAGCTTGAACTTGGAAATGAAGATATTATACCAATTCTTACTATTGGTGAAGCTCTTTGTCTTAAGGATGATATGGAAGGTGATGCTATTAGAAAATTTATCAGTAGTCCCAACTTCTTTTCTGATCCAACCCACCAGATATTAGAATATGTTATGAGTTGAACCACCCAGAAAACCATTGAACCAGAAACCGAAGTTGAAAATGTTCCTGTTATCGTACCCCATAACATTATTCCTACAAAAATCAATCCAGGGAAGATGTTGAATGTTAATCCTAATCTCTCACCTTCCTAGGTTAAACAATTGTTTAAATTCCTTCAAAATCATAAGGAAGCCTTCGCTTGGGAATATACAGATATGAAAGGGATCCCTGCTGATTTATGTACCCATCATACATACATAAAAGACGAATTCCAACCTGTTATACAACCACAATGAAGGATGAATCCTAGAAGAACTACAAAAGCTACTAGATGTTGGGTTTATTTATCCAATCTCAGATAGTCAAAGGGTATCCCCACTAGTCATTGTTCCAAAGAAAAATGGAAAGTGGTGAATCTGTGTTGGTTAGAGGGAATTGAATAAATCAACTCAAAAAGGTCACTTTCCCTTACCTTTTATTGACGAGGCCCTCGACACATTAGCCGAGAAGAAGTTCTTCTCCTTCATGGACGGATTTAGTGGATATAACCAAATCCAGATAGCTCCTGAGGATCAAGATAAAACTACTTTTACTTGCCCTTGGGGAAATTTTTCATATCAAGTCCTTCCATTTGGCCTCTGTAATGCGCCCGCTATCTTTCAATGGGCAATATTGGGAATTTTTCCTGATCTAGTTAATAACAATGTTGAAATATACATGGATGACTTTACCCCATATGGGGATTCTTTTGAAGAAGGTCTAGAGAACTTAGAGAAAGTGCTTAAAATATGCAAACATACACATGTTTCTCTTAGTACAATAAAATGTCATATGACAATGGAAGAATGAATAGTTTTGGGGCATCTGCTTTCAGCTATATGAATATAGGTTGATCATGCCAAAGCTGAGGTAATATTAAATTTTCCTACACCAAAGACACCAACGACGGTACATTGATTTATTGGTTATGATGGTTATTATAGATGCTATATAGAGAAATTTTCTAAAATAGCATTTGCAATGTTCCAATTATTACCTAAAGATGTAGAATTTGTGAGGACATATGCATGTGAAGCAGTTTTCTCAGAAATCAAAGAACTAGTTTGTAAAGCTCTGATATTAGGTGGTCCTGACTGGAAACGACCATTTCATATCTCTATAGATACTTCTAATACAGAAGTAGGGGAAATCTTGGGACAACAGGAGGACAAGAAACTGTATGCGATTTACTATGTCAACAAGAACTTAACTCCCACAAAACTTAATTATATGGTAACTGAAAAAGAGTTTTTGGTTGTATCCCACTTTCGTGCACACTAATCTATCAACCATAAGGTATCTGATGAACAAACCCATATCTCTTGGACGAGTTACAAGATGGTTACTTTTTATCCAAGAATTTGATATTATGATTGTAGATAAACCGAGAAAAGATAATGTGGTAGCAGATTTCCTGTCTAGGCTAAATACTAATGATGAAGGTACACCTATAGAGGATAGTTTTTTGGATGAACGTATTTTTGCAATTTCTACTCACACCCCATGGTAAGGAGATCTTTCTAACTATATTGTTACAAGAAAATTACCTCATCATTTTTCATAGATGGAACGACGAAAAATCATCCATCATAGTGCTCATTACTCATGGATAGAGGGATATCTATTCTATACAGGACCTGATTAGCAAATCTGGCACTGTGTAGGTGAGGATGACATCTATGAAATTATAAAAGCTTCCCACGATGTTCCTTACAGGGGGAATTTCACAGACAAGAGTACAACTCATAAGGCGTTGCATATGGGATACTATTGGCCCTCTACTTTTCGTGATGATAGGAAATATGCTCGAGGGTGCAATAGCTATTAATGAATGGGTCATCCTGGTCAGTCAGATGAGATGTCGCTACAACCTCAATTAGTTCTTGAGCCCCTTGGGAAATGGGTTATCTATTTCGTTGGGCCGTTCAAGCATCCTTCACATTAGAAAGTTCATATTCTTCTCTACACAGACTACGTGACAAAATGGGTAGAAGCAAAAGTTGTTACGAAGTATACTGAATAGGTTGTATCATATTTTTTATTTGAATAAATCCTCGTATGGTAGGGAGCTCCTAGAGAGATAGTTTCAGATGGAGAGGCACAGTTCACATCACATCTGATAGGAGCACTGATGAAAAAGTGTGGAATCAAGCATAGGGTGACTTCTCCATATCATCCCCATGGGAATGGTCAAGTCAATAAAACAAATAAGGTACTAGAGAATATCCTCACAAAAACTGTAGCAAAACATTACCAAAATTGGGTTGAAAAACTTCTTGAAGCAATTCGGGTGTATAGAATGACATGGTGGAATATAACATCATTTTCACCATATGAGCTTGTGTATGGGAAATTTCCTTTGTTTCCAATGGAATTCAAAATTAAGACGTTTAGGAAAAATCTTGAAGTAGGTTTGGATCTTTTTGTAGCCTCAAAACATCGACTAGAACAACTAAATGAGTTAGATGAAATTCATTTGACAGTTGTACAAAATACTGTTGCAATTCAACAGCAACAAACTAAGTGGCACAACAAATTCATCAAGAAAAAGGTGTTTCAAAAAGGAGATTGGGCGTTACTCTATGACTATCGGCTTAATGACTTTAAAATAAAGCTCTGCTGTAGATGGATGGGACCGTATGAAGTTGACACAGTGTTCGATAATGGAACTTGTTACACAGTAATTTGTCACTGCCTCCTTGTCAGTCTCCCTACTGTGTCATGAAATCAAATCCATCATGCTCATGCTCTCTGAATTGGCCAAATAACCCTCTATGCCAAAGTTTATTTGATCATCACGACTGTTATTGAAATAACCGTGTTGGCTGGTGGCTCTTAGTGCAATTGGTGCGCTGCCAGTGCGGAAGCACACAGGTTTTCCACGCTGGTCGAATTTCATAGCCAGCGCATCCTCTGTTTGTATTAAATCGAGCTAACATAGCTTCCCCTGTTACTGAGATGTGACGTCAGCGCGCCAGTCCAGTTATTCACCCACGCTGATCCTGTTTAGGCGAATTTGTTCTAACAACCAACCTTCCAGATGACTCCAGACCTGGTTGTTGGCCTTGTGAATGTCGCCCTCCCTTCTATGGCATGTATGTTTTTCATATGAGCCACCTTTCTTGGAGATAAGCTTATCCTTCCACCATTCATGGAGACTCCATCTCCTATATAAGCTTCCACCATTGCCATGAACAGCTAGTTTTTGGATATAGTTTTTGACATAAGAGGAATTCATAGTGTTTTACTGCTGCTCCTAATAGGCAGTTGGTGTGTTAAGTGTGGATTGCTAGAGAGCTTAAGGAAAGTTGTGAAGTCTTGTTGCCTTGTGTGAGAGAGAGAGTTGTTTGTCTTGGGAGATCTACCTCCAAGGGTGAATGCTTATGAGACTTGCTGGCTGGACCCTCTTGAGAAGGACTCAGCGTCAGAACTTTGGTTGTATCTTTCTCTGTTTTTGATTAATAAAAGATAGATGACTACTGTTATGGTTCCATTCTCATTTTTCTTGTAATGGTTAATTTGAATTACATCCTTTCTGACTGATGTATAGTTTCTTTTACTAGATTTCACGCTTGTGTTTGCTTTTCCTTTGCATGTGCAGGTGTCCATCCACGACGATAGTGGAGGATCGTGACCGACCAGAGCGAAGGAGTGAGAGTGGCATCTCTTCATCAAACAATAGCGCTGGAATCCAAGTAGGTGTTCATTACCCACTTTTTAATTGCAACTAGGAGCTTGCATAGTAGCATTGATTGATTGTTGCTAGACCCGTTCTGGGCTAGTAGGGATCGCCTCTATCCGTAGAGGGGATTTACCTCTCCAACAATTTGCCACACAAACGCCATTGTGTCCTGCATGACCACCAAAAAACATTAGAGTGCTAACCATTGAAGTTTGTCCGTTCAAAATCTTAAAAATCAAGTTTCGTGGTGCCAGCGCGACTGTTTTTAAAACAGTCGCGCTGATAATGGCGGCCCTTTGTTTTTTCCTTGGGTCAACGCGGAAGCACACGGGTTTTCCGCGCTGACCCGGGAAGTGGTGTGTGCAATAAAAATCGATCAGCGCGGACCCGATGGGCGAATCTGCGCTGACCGAGAGCGCACCAACGCTCAAATAATTCGGCCAAATGGCCAAATCCCACGGTGGAAATGTGTAAAAAAGAACTCAAAACAAAGCGTGGGGCAAGAGGAACCTACCTGGAACAAGCTGCCTGAAGAATGGTGTCCGCACGGGGTGGAATTCGCTCCGTCAACTTCACAGCTCCACAACGTTCTCCAAGGCTCAAAATGGTAACTATGGTAAAAAATGATTTTTACCCCCCTATTTATGGTAAAAAATTCTTAATTGACTTTATAAAAGTGAGCTTTTGTCATGTTTTACCATGGATTTAGTGCTAATGTCACTATGTTATGCCTTTATGCATGTTTTACTATGTTTTTTAACACATCGAACGGGTTTACGCGGGTGGTTTTCTTGTGCAGGTCCTCGGAACCGGCGAAGTCACAATGTTTCTATACACACTTGGTCCCAAAAATGTCGTCTTTAAGCTCTTTTCCGACATAAAGCAAGAAAAGATAGCCGAGCCCCCTTTCAGCTCGTCAAAAGGAACGAGAGGCGGTCGCTTTTAAAGCTCTTTTTTCAACCGTTTAAATTAACAAAGATCGTCGGGTGTTTGTCGTTTCGCACTCGTTATTGGCTCTAAAACGACGTACTTTTGACCGCTTTTTTACTTTTTCGGGTCAAAGTTACTATTTACGAAAAGTACTCCTCGGTCGTAATGATCGGGCGGTTCTTTCGAGCATCGTTTTATACTTTTTCGGGCTCGAGAGACACAACTTTACGAAAAAGGACCCTCCCGGAGTTTTCTTTTTTGTTGTCTTTTCAGACTCTCTAAACAAGAAAAGACGTTGAGTTCTTCCTTTGTCAGACTCGTTAAAACTTAATGACATCGGATTCTGTTGAAATGACGCTCCTTAAGCATATGCTATCCCCGTCAAGCTTGTCATCCAAAAATAACCGAGGTACTCACCAGAAATGGTGGGGGAATAAAGGAATCATAATCGTCGTCATTGGCAGTATGTCGCTCTTGAACATGGCACTATTTGCATTCGTGTCTGGGTGGGGACATCTCATCTCGTTTCACATTTGCCTCCATGGGTTTGGGTTATCCTATTTGACCATTCATCTGCTCATTGTCTAGTCATCACGACCTCTGATCATTTGACCTCAAATACTGCCAAATCTGTCATTGTGCCGCTGATATGTTCAAGCGAAGTTATCCTCTGCAAGTATAACCTCCCTCTGATATCTCGCACAAAACATATTGTCTCTTTCCGTCTCGTGTCGATGATGTGGGAAACATTATGGCCCACCTTCGATGAAGATCACTTCCTGTCGACTTCAGCTCATTATCCAGGAAAGTGACCTAGAGACTCCCTTCAGGTACCTTGGAGCCTGCATGCCTCAATGGCAGGTTCTTCGTGTTCGACGCGATATTTTCATCATTGGCCTCCGATCGGATGACTCTACGGGTGTTCGACATCGGCTCATTCATTCGCACGCCGCGGATTGTACCTATAGTACCTTGAGGACCATCGTCATCATTGGTGGCACCTCTCGCATCTGTTAACAGCTCTCATCATTGGCTGGTAATCAGACGATGTTCAAGCATGTTCGACTTCGACTCCTGTATTCACATGCTTGGACTTGTACTTCATTCGGATTTGGATGGAGCGCCAGACCCTAGTTCTAGTCTATTGCGAACCAGGCTGTGATTTGTGGATCATTATTACATGACTCATTGATGGATGCCTACGCCCATACCAGAGTCTTTTGGGATGGCTGCAACCATACCTTTTATCATCATGGTCTCTTTAGTTGGGTGGCTGCGTCCACACCACAGACCTTCTTCGTATGTCTTTTGGATGGTTGCGACCATACCTAGACTACATGTAATCAAGATATCAGTTGTACCTACGCGCAGGTTCTTTCGGGTGGTGTTCTGGGTCGGCAATTTTGTAAAGCATTTCACCCCTCCCACTCTCTCGAGCTTCATGCTTTAGGGGGCATCTGTTACACAGTAATTTGTCACTGTCTCCTTGTCAGTCTCCCTACTGTGTCATGAAATCAAATCCATCATGCTCATGCTCTCTGAATTGGCCAAATAACCCTCTATGCCAAAGTTTATTTGATCATCGCGACTGTTATTGAAATAACCGCGCTGACTGGAAGCTCTTAGTGCAATTGGTGCGCTGCCAGCGCGAAAGCACACAGGTTTTCCGCCCTGGTCGAATTTCATAGCCGGCGCATCCTTTGTTTGTATTAAATCGCACTGACATAGCTTCCCCTGTTACTGAGATGCGACGTTAGTGCGCCAGTCCAGTTATTCACCCGCGCTGATCCTGTTTAGGCAAATTTGTTCTAACAACCAACCTTCCAGATGACTCCAGACCTGGTTGTTGGCCTTGTGAATGTCGCCCTCCCTTCTATGGCATGTATGTTCGTCATATGAGCCACCTTTCTTGGAGATAAGCTTATCCTTCCACCATTCATGGAGACTCCTTCTCCTATATAAGCTTCCACCATTGCCATGAATAGCTAGTTTTTGGATATAGTTTTTGACATAAGAGGAATTCATAGTGTTTTACTGCTGCTCCTAATAGGCAGTTGGTGTGTTAAGTGTGGATTGATAGAGAGCTTAAGGAAGGTTTTGAAGTCTTGTTGCTTTGTGTGAGAGAGAGAGTTGTTTGTCTTGGGAGATCTACCTCCAAGGGTGAATGCTTATGAGACTTGCTGGCTGGACCCTCTTGAGAAGGACTCAGCGTCAGAACTTTGGTTGTATCTTTCTCTGTTTTTGATTAATAAAAGATAGATGACTACTGTTATGGTTCCATTCTCATTTGTCTTGTAATGGTTAATGTGAATTACATCCTTTCTGACTGATGTATAGTTGCTTTTACTAGATTTCACGCTTGTGTTTGCTTTTCCTTTGCATGTGCAGGTGTCCATCCACGAGGATAGTGGAGGATCGTGACCGACCAGAGCAAAGGAGTGAGAGTGGCATATCTTCATCAAACAATAGCGTTGGAATCCAAGTAGGTGTTCATTACCCACTTTTTAATTGCAACTAGGAGCTTGCATAGTAGCATTATTGATTGTTGCTAGACCCGTTATGGGCTAGTAGGGATCGCCTCTATCCGTAGAGGGGATTTACCTCTCCAACAATTTGCCACACAAACGCCATTGTGTCCTGCATGACCACTGTTTAGTCAATTTAGTGTTATCTAAATTGCTAGTATTAATTGTCAACCCGGGGTTCGTAAACTGATGAAGTGTGGTGCACTATATGTGCTTAGTTAACCTCTTTCTTACTTCGTTGTTTTATAAAGTTATAATGTTCAACTCTTCCTAACCTTCTGCTTTCAACATATAGTACTATGTTAAGCATGATTAAGAATAAGTCCAAAAAGTAATCAAGCTCTAAGGTGACAAGTAAGAAAAACCACTTTAAAGACCAGTTATAATGTTCAAATCTTCCTAACTCCCTGCTTCTACTGCGTATTTGCATAAAACACGATTAGGAAGTAGTTAGAAATAAGTCTAGAAAGTAATCAAACTTTAAACTTGCAAGGAAAGAGCTTGAAAGAAATATCTTGAAATGAAACTGAAAGCAAAGAACTTGAAATGACTTGAAAGTAAATGACCACATTCTAATGGCATTAGTCTCTATTCATATTGCTGCAAATAAAAGAAAATAAGAAAATCACTTCAAGGATTGTTGTTAGTGATGATCTCCTTCTAACTCCCTGCTTCTACCGCGTATTTGCATAAAACACGATTAGAAGGTAGCTGAAGACAAATCCAAGAATTGATAAAAACTCTAATCTACTCTAATTGACAAATTGTAACACTACTAAGCCTTTTCCAACATACTGCTTCCTACATATGTGATTATGTGTAACAAGTGGAAAAAGTGTTAGTATCACAAGCCAAGTCTACTCAAATACAAGCTGCAATTAATCAATGTTCTGTTCTCTTGAAAAATAAGCCATTCATGATAAAGAGAGCATCAATTAGTTAGCATCCAACTTGTAAAACTATACTAAAACTATTCTAGAAAAACAGAGTAAAGAGGGCAGCACTATGAATAAGACAACTGCAACTACCATTAGATATTAAAGCAAATACAACACACAATCCCGGGAGAAAATAAAATGCAATAATTCAAACTGTACAAGGCAGGGGCCCCCTTCTACCTATAAAATCAAAGCATACTTAAAATTGCATGAATGAAAAAAAACAATATTTACAAAATGAAATCTAATCTACTTACATCCTAATGTGCTCCATGACATCTACTTCACATCTCCTTCCATGTTGAGAACATCAAAGCTTTATTCAATTTCTTCAAAAGTGCAAAGTACAAAAGCTTTCAAAAGCCATGAGACTAACAAGCTAAAAGGACTAAGAAAAGACTAAAGGAAAGACTAAAGAGAGGCTAAAAAGAGACTCTCATAAGCTAAGCTCAAGAACTCTCTAATGAAGGAGAGAGATCTCCTTTTATACAAAAAGATGAGAGCCATCTCATTAATGAGAGTCCATGAATCTCTCCCTCTACCTCTAGAGTCCTAATCAAATAGGAACTGATAAGACACATGTCTTCTTAGAGTTACAATACAATTAGGAGATGTGACACATATCCTCATGATCCCATGATTCTTTCCACTCAAATTCGAATTTGGCCTTAGAGTGCCACATAAGGGTCTTCTAGAAGCCTCCTTTCAACCTACACATGTCAACAATCTCAACCCATTGGTTAGGTATAAGCTTATGCACATTATTTCCTAATTTTTAACCACAAATTCACTTAAAAGGCTTAGAATTAATAAAGATTGGAAAAACATAAATGTGGCGCAATGATAATGAAAGTGGGATGAATGTGGTGACATAGTAGTGAAATGGAGGTGATATAATAGACATGATAGTGAAAGTGTAATGGAAATGAATGACATTTTCAAGACTCAACACCTCTGTGAAATATTCAAAAACAAGCAGAGGAAATGTCACTATGAGATAAGCGTGCAACATAGGTAAGAAAGATGTTCTTAAGACAAAGAGAGAAAATGTGTGATTGCAGGTACGAATTTGATTTTTATTAGCCATAACCTGGCCTTAACTGTTGGCTTAACGATCTTAATATGACATTAATTATTGTAATGGTGCGGGAAAATGAATAAAGAATTTATGGAGGTTTCAACGGTCACAGACATGGCAGTAGGGGATTGGTGGGTGAGTGGCGTGGGACCGTTGGAGAGAATAATGGGAATAGGGACAAGTGAGGTGATAGGATTGGTATCGGCAACGGGACGTGGAGGTGACACATGGTGGGAAGTCGAGTTAAGGTGGGATGCCAATACAACTTTAAGGGGGGGTTGTGGTATCTAGTAAGTGAATGGAGGGGTCTGAAATCACACAGTGCTAACACGTATGGGGGAGGTAAATGGCTTTTTAGAGCCCCCCTACCGTTAAACATTATCATTTTGGGTGGGCTCGAAATCTATCGTGGGTGTCAGATTAATGCTATGGGAGATCAGGGGGTCCTGAAATGGGGGGAGGTTAACACCGGAGGGCCCTAGAACATAAGTTCAGGCGTATACATAATAAACCAAAAGTCCAAACTTTGGATAACGAATCACTTCAGACTTATTTGATCAAAAACCTTTATTTTTATATCCTAATGCTATTTTAAAGCAAATGAGGGTGCATTTGAGCATGTAGAACCCTTTCAATTTTTTCATTCTAAAGAGATAAAAATAGTTATTTCAAACACTAACTAATCTACTCAACTACAGTAATCTAGATTATACAACTGAATTAACTTTATTCACCTATTCTTCCTATCTAATATTAGCCAAGATTAAATTGTTTGGCTAAGTATTCACTCTAACATAATTAACATAAATTGAAAACATATTGAACATGATTAAACTATATATCTCAAGCAGAAAGGGATTGTGGCATTTTAAACAAGTTGAACACAATTTCATAAATTTATTCTTTGCATAGTCAAAAGGCTAGTAGTGGCACTTAAGCTAGCATCACTTTCATGTTTATTCATTTTTGTGGGGTTCATTTATCATTTCTTTTCTTTTTCCTCTTTTTTATATTTTTTGTATTTATACCCTCTTTTAATTTTTCATTTTCATTTTTCTATTTTTTTTTGAAATCATTTGCAGAAAGTTATATTATTTACAATCTGAAATACTGAAAACAATTATTCAATGATCAATTGATCCTATAAATTATAGGACCCTAACATTGGCTCTAGCTGGGGAGGGAACTTCCTAGTGAAGTGTTAAGAACACTTTAGACTAGTAGCCTTGAATCCTTATCTTTATTATTTGCTGCATCAAATTTTTTCTATTTTCTGTAGTTATGGTGGCAAAATGCCTCAAAGCTCAGGGCCTTCTTCATGGGATTCAACTTTGAGACATAATCTACCTACTCATGACAGCATAAAAGCAAATGGTATCAACAATGAGTGTGATAAAAACACTTTGTTAGTCCTGAAAAACATAATGCTTGAGCATCCTACCATTGACATGTCCTCCAGGTAATTATGTTCCATCTGTGTTCTTCAGAAAAAAGGAATAGTTGCCTCGGTAAGAATTTATAATGTAAGGTCCCATACACAGGTTGTCAAACTTACCATGCTTTCCTTTTTCTTCCCTTCTGGAATCCCATTTCAGAAAATGATTATAGATCTAAAAGTCATCAAATTTAGTCCTTCTATCAAATGTTTTCTTAATACTATCTTGAATCAACTAAGTTTTGTTATGAACTACTTCTCTTGTTTGATGCAAATGGATGGTCTAGTTTATTCTCCTATGCAAATAATTTGGTTCCACCTCCAATTCTTGCATCATCTTTAAAATAGGGATTCCTAATGAGGTAGGAAAAACAACATTAATCCCATAAAATAGTTGATATGGAGGCATGCCTATTGAATTTTTGGTAGTAAGCACGTCTGCGCACAATGAATTAATTAGCTTTTTGTGCCATGATTTTTTATCATTCTGCAACAAATTTTTAATAATATTAACTAATATTTTATGGAGGATTCTGCTAGTCCATTTCCCTGAGGGTAATAGGTTGTAGAATTCCCCAATGTTATCTACTATTTTTTGTAGACATCTACCATCCTTTTTGACTTGAAAGCGATAGCATTATCAGTAATAATTTTTCCAGGGAACCAACTCTAACAAGGATATTTCTCTCTATGAAATTTATGATGACTACATTAGAATCTTGTTTGGTAGTAATGACTATTATCCATTTTGTAAAGTAATTAGTGGCTGTCAGAATTAGCTTGTGTTGGGAAGATGAGGCACGGTGGATTTCCCCTATGAAGTCAAGGCCCCATCGTTGGAAAGGGGTTTCATCAGATATAGGCCTCAAGGGTAAGGGAAAAAGTTTCTTTTTACCTTCAAATATTTGGCGTTAGTGGCATTAAGTAACCTTCTTTTGGATATCAGAAAATAAGGTGGGCCAATAAAAACTTTCCCTTAGAATCTTATATGAAGTAGTCTTCCAATACAGGTGTCCACCATAGTCTCCTTCATGGAACTCTTGCATGACTTTATCTCCTTCATTTTTAAACAAACAATTTAGTAAAACACCACCAACATCTTTCCAATAGAGATTTCATTCAAATACAAAACTTAACAGCTTTAAGTTTAATGAACCTAACCTTTGTTTTAGTTAAACTAGGAGCTTATAAATTATGGAGAACATAAATAATGTCTACATACCGGGGAGAGGTAGCAAAATCTTCTACAACTAATGGATTTGCTAGTTCATCTAGTTCATTAAATATTGCCATAAAATTTATATTTAAAGCATGCAAGTTAGATTCTACCATTAATTTTTCTTACCCTTAACCTTTGATGAGTTTAGTGGGTCGGATTTCAATATCATATTCTAATAATCCACTTACTCCTTTTCCCATCTGGGTCGTTTTGAGTCAGTATATCTTTAACTACTGCACTTGGAACAAAAGCAATCATGTGTGAATGAAGAATATAAACTCTAAAATATTTTATGGCCTTTACTAGGGAAAAAGCTTGTTTTTCCATAATGTCATATTAGCTTTGCTGAAGAAAGAAATGGGTTGTTCATGGTCCTCATCGTTCTTTTGTAGGAGAACTGCAACAATGGTGTGCTCTGAAGCAAATTAGAAAATTATTTAGTAAAATCTAGACTAATTAACACAGGTGCTTGAGTTAAAGCCTACTTTACATTGTTAAATGATTATCTAGCTTCCATGTTCCATTTCACCTCAGTATCTTTCTTTAGCATATTGGTAATATTCTTTAAAAGTTCAGCTAAATTCAGAATGAATATCCTTAGAAAATTTATCTGTCCAATAAAGGATTGAACTTCCTTTATATTCCTAGTGGGATTAATTTTGAGTATAGCTTTGATTTTGCTGAGATCTATCTTGATTCCTTCTTTCAAAATTATGTGTCCCAAAAATTTTCCTTCTTGCAAACCGAATAATTTTTTCTTGGGGTTGAGGGAAGTACCGACACTTTTCAAAAACTCTTCTTAGGTGATTTAAGTTTTCCTCATTTGTTTTCAAAAAAATAGTGATGTCCTCCAGATATATAACTATGAAATCATCCATTTCATAAGCAAAAGTAAAATCCATGGCTCTCTGAAAAGTTGCTCCAGCATTCATTAGACCAAAAGGCATTTTCTCATACATGAAAGTGCCCCAAGGTGTAGTAAATGTTGTTTTATCTTGACCGTCTAGGTGTACTAAGACTTGGTTATAACCAGAAATCCATCCAACAAGGAAATCCTTCTAGATCCAACCACCTTCTGTAGGATGTGGTCCATCTTGGGCAGAGGTGATTGTCTTTTAGAGAGGCTTTATTTAAATCCCAGAAATCAATGCAGAGCCTAATTTCACCAGTCTTTTTGTGAATGGGAACCAAATTGGATACCCATTTGGAATATCTTAGAGGTACAATGATTTTTGTATCATACATTAATTTTACCTCTTTTTCAACCAGAGGCATAAGCGTTAGATTAGTCATCCTTAATTTTTTTTTAAAGGGTTTATGATCTTCTTTCAAGGGGATTTTGTGTTGTATGATATTGGTGTCATAGGATTTTAGGTCATAACTCCAGGAAAAGTCATCAATTAATTCTTGGAACAATTTAATGTACTACAACTTTTCAGCTGGGGATAAGGATTTGGACAGTTTGATCATTTTTTGTTGAAGTTCAATCCTAATATTATGTTCCTCAACACTAGCTCCTGTGGGTTCAATTTTGGGACTCTTAGCTACATTATTGAAATCAAATAATTTGTCTAATAGAATAAACCCTCTAGGTAGGATATTGTATTTTAGTTGTAAAATATTTGTTTCTTGTTTTTATTCATCTATTTTATGTAATTCTAATTTATTTACACTAGAATGTACAGTATCTTCTGCATCAAATTCTATATCTATATTAGCATCTTCAAATTCATCTTTAGACTACAAAAAGTTTTCAATCTAAGCATCATCTCCAAAAACCTGCCAGTATCTAATGTTATCAGGTATAGTAGGTCTATTTTTCACTTTGATGATATATGGACAAGTAGGATGAAATGGTAATTTACAAGTACTTGCCGAAGTAGCAAGTCCATTAGGGAGTATATTTTGATCTCTTGAAACACAAACAAACTATATTTAGTGAAGGAATCTAGAAAGTCTAACACATCATTTCTATAGGCTCTCATCCTAGGATGTTTTGCATATTATTCTCCTTTGATTTGTTTCATAACCAACTCAGAATCTCCATGAATGGAAATCCATTTCGCACCAAGTTTATTCAAGAGCTGTAAAACTAAGATTAAGGCTTTGTACTCTGCAACATTATTAGAAAACTTAAAATTCAATTTGTAGGAGTGACCTTCTAAGTGATGAGTATATGAATTAGAAACCCATACACCACCACTAACTCCTTCTTTACTCACTGATCCATAAAAAATCATATTCCATAAAAATTTATCTGAATTATCCTACTCAGTGATTAATGTTTGACCATCAACATTGAGACAAAAAGAAGTATTATGATTTTGAATTTGTTCTTGTGTGCTTACATCATTGTAGAGGATAAATGAGTCCAAATAAGAATGAACATAATATATAGGATAATTGTTAGGCCTATCATGAGTGGTGACTATGAATTTCATGACTTTCTCTCTATAGAGTCTTTTGTTCTAACCAAAGATAGGGATTGTTGTGTGGGAAATATCCATCTGTAAGGTTCCTTGGAGTTTGGATCCCCATGAATAGGAAAGGAGCATGCCATATTTGGGAGGGATATCGGCAACAACTATGTCCATAAGTACACTTTTCGCAAGGATTTGGACTAAATTTACTCAAATATTTTATAATTCCAAGGTACTTAACTTGACTAGAATCAAATGAATACAGGTATTTATACCTTCTGGTAATGTCTAATCCCAACTTCTCCATAATTAATTTCGGCATAAGATTGTGGGAGGCCCCTGAGTCAAGCATAGTGTTGTGTAAGACTTTATCATCAATAGTTAGGCTAACATAAAAGGGAGGTACATCTCCCTCTTGAAGTTTCCCATCAACTTCTGGGCCAAATAGTAATTCAGGTTGATCATTGATACATTGACTTTATTAATGTTTTCTCCTCTGCTCAATGTTTTCAATACTTGGCATCTATAAGTAGTTTTATTCATCAATTTTGTCAAAGGAATGGGAATTTTGAGTTTTGTGAAATCATTTTCTATATTAAATGATGTCTATGTTTTATTTGAATTGGAAACTTCTTGTTTATCAGCCAGATATTTTTGAGTTATATCTCTTGGTTGGCTAGTAGAAGGATCATTAGTTTGAATTGTTTTGGATGTAGTATCAAGTTTTTTCTGGATTAGAACATCAGGATTCTTTCAAGTAAGAATCTCAACATTATTTTTGGCAGGTGTTTCAGCTGTTTTCTTTGGTGGAGTATTCAGTTTTTTCCTACTCCTAAGGTTGTATTGTTTATTCCATAATAGCATTCTCAAAACCTTTCTTGTAATCTGCTGATTCTTCAGGTTCTATTTCATTTTGAGATAACAGGAAAAGATCTTGTTCTTCCTCAGTCAGGAAAATATAGTCATTATCATTTATTTCCATGAGATTTATTTGAGTGTCCTCTGTATCATCAACTACTTCTTCCTCCTCATATGTATAATTTTCTTGGAAAGGAGGTGTTACTTGCTGGTCTGGACCTTTTGGGTCCCTTTGTTTTATCTGGGGTTGATTTCTTTGATAGTTTGGATTCCTTATTTCCCAAGTTTGATTTTCTCTCTAAGGATCCCTATCATTCATACTGATTCTATCCATCATTTTCTCTATTTTTCTCATTAGACTGTCTAATTTATAATTAGCAGAAACAAAAGATGAAGGTTCCTCTTTTATTGTTACTTTTTTTTTCAGCTTTAACTTAGCCTTTTTGGCAAATAAATTAACCTCTACTTTAGGTGTGTTTTCTTGCATCTACACTAAGGTTGTGGGATATCTCTCTCTCTCATTTGATAGGCCATATCAACATTGAATCCTTCTAGGAAATGTATTAGGGGCAAGCCAAGGGGTGGTTTAATAGCAATTGGAATGGCATTGCAAACCCTATTAAATCTGCCACAATACTCTTCTACAGTTTTTGGGGTCCTATTTTAAGATTTTTATAATCATTAAGGATCTGCAGAGGACTCTTTTTAATTTCCAACCTAGTTAGGAAAGATTGGTGAAAAACAGCTAGGTAAAACCAGGGGTGCATAGCGAAAAGCCATGATATTTGGTATCAAGGGAGGAGTAGATATAGGATTTGTGGGAATTAATTGAGTTACTACTTGTGATACTAATGGATGGGTAGTAGAAATTACAGAAGATGCAGGGCCAATTGATGTTGGATGAACTGAATGGGAAGATGAAGCAGATGCTTCAATGGTAAGAGCGGAAAGCTCAACAAGATGTTGTATGTAAGCTTGATGTACAGCCTGATCAAGGGCTGAAACAAGAGCCTGCAGTTTTTCAAACTCCTGAAGGGCTTGCTGATCTGAATCAAGTTCAACAGATGGTCTTATTGGTTTATATGGTTGAAGAATGGCTTCATCAACCATTGTCTAATCAACAAAAGATTCAGACTTCGTTCTAAAAAGACTATGTTCGAAAGGTAGATTGAACTGAATATCTTGAATGGCGTCGAGGATTTCAGGAAGAGAATTAGCCCTTGAAAGGGGGATATTTCTTCCCTGGCTTTTAGCTAAACTTCTCCTTCTGAGTATTCTTTTAGGATTGTCTAGAATTTCAAGTGGGTCTAGATCAAGATTGGCTCGAGTATAAATTCTTTTTGCATCCAGATATTTAAAAGTAAAAAACAACCTCTAATCCTTTATTTCCAATGTCTTGATCATTAAATTTTCTTGAAATATGGATACAAAAACTAGGGAAATAATATTATGATGATGAAATGAAGGATTTTTTTTAGTCCCCAGTATGGTTTCCAAAATGTTAGCAGTCAGTAATTTTCCGAGGTTGCAGAAGAAAATCACCAAGGTAACCACAAACCAACTTTGGAAGTTGGGATCTAGCCCTTCCATCTTCATAGAGGGTTCTCTCTGTAAGATTTAAATTTATTTGATTGAACATTAGGCTAGTTATGAAGTTTGGGGTTTGATTTTTATTTGAATGGTTGGTTGATAACTTATATTTCCATTGGGCTATGGATTTGGTTACATAAAATACAAATTAACTATGGTATCTACATATAGATATCATAGGGAAAGGTGGCCAAACCAAATGGATTCATTAAATTCTATGAAATGGAGAAGAAGAACATATTAAGGTTCACTTTAAAATATAGAGCATTGTTACATGAATCTATATTCAAAGATCAGAAGAAAACATAGAAATTATTTGTAGTTGGGTGTAGAGTGTAGATTTAAAAAAAAATTGCCCTTTATTTATCTATTGAATAATTCAAATTTGAAAAAAAATGTGGTATAAAAAGAGAAGTATAAACACATAAAATAGATAGATCTACTTCACCACCAACTTGACACATGAATCTTGTGAAATAGCTTCTATATTACTTGGAAAATCTGATGATGCTTTAGAAAAATAGACAATAGAGTTCTTTGTACAAAAACCAACCTCTATGACTTCAATAATTGAAGTATTTATAACTAGTTTACAAAAAAAATCCTGTCAATATGACGAGGATGTATCTACAAAATAATAGGACTGCATCAAGCTAACTTATTACAATAATATTAGGGAAATTGAACTATCTGAAGTGGTGCCACCCAAATTATGGAATAGTTGGTTGTTTGGTGCTGAAATTATGCATGTGTTGTAAAGCTGAGATGTGCCACCAAAATAGCTTTTACTCTAGTAACTCACAAAGTTTATCCCAACATTGTTCACGCGGGATATTCATCTTCATTAACTTCATGTATACTTCGTCAACTTCAATGTATTTGGCAAATGTCGATCAGGTGATGAACAAGTTTGGAATTTCATACTGAATGTCGAGATCATATGAAAATGATTCTAGGAACTCCTTTCCTGTCATACTGAGTCTTTTGGCTGTAACCTTTGAACTATCCCTTGCTTTGGTCATAATCTGCTCACTATAATCTGACCACGTACCATGCTTGTCATTAATCACTAATAGGTTTGGAATTCCTTTCTTGTAGAGGGTCTCTAGCTTGGCGAAGAATCTCTGTATACCTGTGTTCATATTTCTACCATTCTCTTCAATTTGGCTCATAAGATTTCTTTTAGTTATTACTTTCCTGACTTCCAAAATTGTTTTAGTCCTATCTTCAATTTCCAACTCTTCTAATTCCTAACTGTTCTTGGAGTTTAGAAATTTGATAAGCTTAGTGGCTTCATTTGGTTCATCTCCCAGTTGCTTTCCCACCTACTCAATGGCTTCATTGGACTGTTCAATCAGCTCCTATTGTTCAAAAATGCTTTGGATTGAAGGCCAAATGTCCTCCATGTCTTCATTGATCCTTTCCTAGATATTTTCCTTTACCTATGCCAATGTATTGCCCATGGCACAGTCTTTTTCCATTTTCTACAATCTTTGGGACAATGTCAGAGATTTTTATTTTTCTGTCATGTAAGAATTTTCAAAACTTGTACTCTACTCTTGTAAAATCTTTATTTCCAACTTCATCTTCTTTAGCTCCTCTTCCTGTATATACATGTTTTCCATAGATTGATCTAACTTAACAGAGTCATCTACAACTGATGTGGGAAGCATAGTAGAAGACGATGTTCCTGTTGTCATGGTTGTTGTAGGGACACCTGTCTATAGTAGAGATGCAATGGGAACTGCATCAAGAGGGACAACTACAAGTTGTGAACTTTGTTCCTTTTATTTCATCATTTTATCCATTTTTGCTTCCATTTCTTTGATCTATGCACCTTGCTCCACTAGAAGTTTCAACATCTCTTCCTTTTGTAGCTCTGTTTCTCCAATTTCCTTGGCCTAGGGGTCTTCTATCATTAGAAGCTTCCATTGCTTCTTTAATGCTACTATGTCAGCATTCTTCTTTCTAATTATCTCCTCCATAGATTTTGAATTGTCTAGATCAATGCCTGCTTTGACCACCATTTCCTCCAAGTATTTGATTCTAGTATCTTTGGCAAGTGAGGACACTTTCTTCAATTTGAGTTGAGACTGCACATTATTTAGAGTAAGTTGTAGCTTAGAGGTAGTAATAGTTGTCTATGTAAAAGTAGAATATACCAACTCTCCTCTCCTGCCTTCCTATGCATATCTATTTGATCTAAAGGATTGACATCCTTTGCCTAAAATTCAAAAGTTGTTTGTTTGAAATATGCTACTGACTTTCGTTGATGGACCCGGGCCTGTAAGAATGCCATATGCATCATTCCCTTCTCTATATCATATTATGAGATGAGTCTGTGCTGGATGGACGAAGATTGTTCTTGAATTGAGCTGATATATTATCATGAATGGCTTCATTCCTCTACTTAATCTCCTTATATCTATGAAAAATGTCCAATTGCCTCTGCTCTGTGGATGTTTCTGGTGTCTCAGGGATAGTAGATGGAATCTCTTTAGTAACTGAGGAAGATGGGGACTATGTGGTACCACTGTCCAACTTGAAACTCTTCAAACCTGAGAGCACAATAGTGCCTTGTGTGTCCTCGAGTGATGAGAAGTCTATTTTACAGCTTAGGCCTGCTTTAAGCTTCTTAGTATATGTTTTGAATTATTTAGCTAAGACTTCAGTGACTGAGGAACAATCATCTTCTCTTTCTCTCTTATCTATTTTCTCTCTGGGTATGGGTGTCTTTGAATCTATCCAGGAAAGTACCTGCTCCTCAGCCTCCTGCAATGTACTTTCTACCCAAGTGTGCTGGTTCATATATTTCTCTATTTCAGGTCTCTGAGTATGCACATATGGTGTAGCTTTTTGTTTCACTCTCATCTTGGAAATTACCCCAAAGGGGTCATAAGAGCAAGTGAAACTGAGAGGGAAGTTCATTTGTTTCAGCAAGAGGTATGCTTCCTCTCCTGCTTCTCTATTGTTGCATATAAAGGGTCCTACCTGTGTTTTGATACGAAACTGAGATTTCTTCTTGGCTACCATGAAATCGATATTGCTAGAATGAATTATTCGCCTGATGTACTCCAAGGAAAAATTATCATTAGCACATGCTTGGGAAGTTTGTATGGTGGAAGTTCTGAACCATACACTATAATCTTTGTGAATAATTGGTAAAGATACCAATACCCTATTTTGACTTGTTCACTGAGTTGCAAAACCTTATGAATGTATTTATTAATCCTCGGAACCTGCTAGCCACTTAGCAAACAAGTTGTTGGACACCAAAACTTCTCTATCAACTCTGAGAAACCGAATTCTTGTGATTTATTTTTTACTAAGGAAGTCCAGGAAACAATAGTCCGAGGCTCTCCTTATTGATCAATTTTCTGCACTGAGAATGGAAACTTATCTGTTTCAAAAAAAATAAACATATATATGAGAATTGATGAATATCTGAACATTCCTTTAGTTAAAAATTGGAGGAACAGTTCATGAATTACATTTGCTAAGAGGTGACCATAGTCAAAGGTGACTGATGGTCCTTCTTCTGAAGAAAGGGTGGATAGAAAGACTAGAATAGGCTCATCTACCCACTCATCTGAATAGTAACCAAGAATGGATGACAAGACAAAGATAGTATGTCTTGCCCTTTGAGGGAAGATAAAAGAGGGATATGGGGGATTTTTCTTAGGGAGTTTGGAGTCTTGAGGGAGGAATATTTCAAAAATGGAAACTATCTAGGGGAAGGTTAATTTCTGGTAACTTTCTCTGAGAGCTTCAAGGGATAAAGGGGAGATGGAATCACTGTGGGGAACCTATAGCATTTGATTTATGTTGTTATTTGTGATGGTGAAGAGAATTTCACTATTTGGGGAGATAATTGCCCACTTTGTTGGGTTGTGTTATATTCTTTCCACATAGTTAATAGTGGGTTTGAGGGGTACCCGTAACCCCACTTTACGGGGTCTGGGGCAGCGCCCCGGAAATTTTGGTTTTGGACCCTATGTTAGGTTGGGCGGACCCACCTATGGTTTTGTGCGTGATTTTCGCACATGTTTTTGGACGCGATGGTTTTCGGTCCATGGTTTTGGACGCGATGGTTTTCGGTCCATGGTTTTGGACGCGATGGTTTTCGGTCCATAGTATTGGATGCTTCGACATGTATAAATATGTATTGTAACACATTGAAAGGAACATAATGAAAAATCAAACTAGTAGTCCTGCTTTTGGGATCCAGTGGGAAATCTTTGTGTATATGTTTTTTATGTGTTATGCTCTCGCATTTTTATTTTTTCTTGTGATTTAGAATTCATATGCAGGTAATTTCTGTACGGGGTTAAAATTACATTTGGTATTAGAGCTGTTTTGGCTTCAAGGGGACGCCTTTGTTGTTGAGGGGTTTCGCTCGGGCCTGTGGTAGACCCTGTTTAGTAGGAGATCTGCGAGATCGATTCTGGTGGTGAAATAAGATGGCGAGTAGTGGAAAGATAGAGATTGAGAAGTTCAATGGTCATTGTTTTGAGTTGTGGAAACTCAAGATGGAGAATCTGTTGGTGGATAAAGATCAGTGGATCGCGGCAGATCCGGGTACTAAACCAACGAGAGTGACCCATGAAGAATGGAATAAGTTGGATCCGAAGGCAAAGAGCATGATACGATTGTGTGTCTCAGATTCAGTATTGCTGAATGTATCAGGGGAAGCTATGGCAAAGGCTCTGTGGGACATGTTAGGGACTTTGTACCAATCTAAGTCTCTGGTGAATAAATTATTCATGCGGAAAAAGCTATATAACCTGAGGATGAAAGATGGAGACTCGGTGACAGAGCATTTGAATGTGTTTAATACTGTGGTAAGTCAGTTATCATCTGTTGATATTAAAATTTCAGATGAAGATAAGTGCATCAGTTTTTTGTGTTCTCTACCAGATTCGTGGGATAGTTTGGTTATTGCAATAGGTAGCAATACAACTACTACTTTGCAGTTTGATGAAATAGTCTTAGCCTTGCTGACGGAGGAGATGAGACGGAAAAATATGGACACAACCAGAATGGTTGTAATATCCCTCCCTTTAATAATAATAATAAATATAAAAATAATAATAATAATAAAAATTTAAATAATACAAAATAAACAATAATTAATAATATAATAATAATAATAAAACACTTATAATAAATAATAAAAATAATAAATCATAAATGATATTTAAAAATATACAAGAAAATAAATATATTGCAAAAACAATTTTTGAAAAAAAATTGAGATTCTTTTCAAAAAGATCTACTAGAACCAAATTAAAGTACTAGCTCCAGTTAGAACTATAACCAATAGCACATAATATTATGTTCTATGAATTTTTGATATAAAAGCCTATGCAGATTAAGAATATCAAGTACCTAGTGGTGTCGTAGCTTGTCAGGTGTACGCTAGCCATTTCGCACCTAGATAGGTGTCTACAGTTTGAAAAGAAAATATGGTTGAATAAAGATGGGGAATGAAAACAAAATTGGAAACAAATGGAATTGACAGATAAGTCTAGGGCAGTGCATTTCTAAAGAAAAATGTGGAGCAGTGTTGTGGCAATAAAGATCATTTTCAAGTAGGCAACTACAGTACTGTTGAAACTATGCATCTGACTCGCTTGCTATATGAACGGTTTATTGAGCACAAATTTGCAGTGATTGGTGAATTCAAAAAGTACCGTGTTCCTCAACATCATGCTGATCATGTTCTCTTTTATTCATTTATTGTTTTGTTACAACATTTTCTAAGATATTTCTAACTTCCTAATCACATATATGCTATGATATTAAAAAGAGAAGGCAAATATTCTGATCTCATCAATGTATGTGCACGCGGTTGTGTAGCCGGTGTGGTTGGATGGATGGCTCGCTGGCTCCCGACCTGGGATCGATTCCCTGTGCATGTCGGCTTTTACTTATTATAAGTCTTTACTTATAATACGTTCAAATCTTATGATGGAATGTATATTGAATCCTATTTCTATAAATTTCTCAATATTAATGTACTATGATTTGTATTTAAGGGTAAATTTTTGTTACTACCTTACAATATAAGAGCAGTGGACTGAATATCTATCTTACCAGCTAATATCTCTCTAGTTATTGGAGGATCTGTTGATCAGTTATGCTACAATCATGATTATAATACTTTCATTTATCTTTTGGACAGAGGAAATTCATAACTGAGGTGATTTTCGTTCTAAGATTTATTGATGAAGCAGGACTGTTATTTTTCTGCTAGAATTCATTGCCAAGCTGTGAGCCTTGCAGATTAGCGCAGAAACGAATCTAATTCCAAATCCAAAGTCGATACGGGCAGAAACGTAATCACCAAAACCAATCAGAATATAGCTACGCAGTAAGTATGCATTGAATAAGAAAATTTACGGCATAGTGAGGGTTTGAAAAAAAATATGCCGCCTCCTGGAAGTAATCAACCTGTAACTTCAAAACCAGTCAAGTTAAAAATTCCAACCAAGTAAATTTCCAGATGCCCATAGGCCCTAAGGATTAAACATACTCTGATACCATATGTAACAGCACAAAGTAAACTAACATTAATGTCTTAATGAAAAACAAATACTTATAGTGTACCAATTGATCACAAGATTTTGGGGACGACTCTCCTCCCAACCATAGGCTCAATTGTGCAGGACTCTGCTACAACTGGCCACCCCCGAGCCCTCAATCAACGACTACTGCCAGTGCTCCTAAGTCTTAGTATACCATTCTCCCAAGAGAATGAAATATAGAATTTCGGAATGATGGAATGCAAGAATGCCTCTCATCTTCCTCACCATCTATTAAATAGAACAACATTGGATGGGGAACCACATGCACACACTCCATGTGTCTACATGCAACTTGATTTTTAGCCTTCTTGTTTTATTTATTTTCTTTTGATTTTTAGCTTTCTTGTTTTATTTTCCTCTTTTTGATAGCTTTACTGATTCTTTTTATTGCTTTCTTTGTTTTATTACTATTTATTCTTATTTAGAGTTTTAGTGTAGTTATTACTATTTTTATTATTTTTATTTATTTTCTTGTATATTTTTAAATATCATTTATGATTTATTATTAAGTGATTTATTATTTATTATTTATATTATTATTATTATTATTTATTTTGTATTATTATATTATTATATTATTATTTTATTATTTATTATTAAAGGGAGGGATATTACATACTCTCCCACTTTAAGGAACTTCGTCCCGAAGTTATTGTATATTATTTATTATTTTATTTACTTCATGTTGCCAACACCCTCTGCTGAACTAGTATAACCAGCAGGCATCGAAAGTCCCCAACACCCCGGGAAATCTCAAGGAATCTCTGTCCTTTTTCCCACTTTCGGTACCAGGCTAA